>CAIGRO010121321.1:0-10113 GCA_903798355.1 Fraxinus baroniana | reverse complement strand
ATATTTCACTTTAATGAACAATTTTCATTTAAAATAAAGTCAAACGTGAACAAAAAGATCCAAAATTTTAAAATTTTTCGGATGAAAAATTATACCAATCAAACACACCTAATAAATAATTCACTGGAAAACAAGTCATAGGCAATTATTTTTTCTGGAATTCATTTTCTTTCCACCCATTTTCCACAATTGCAATCAAAAGGATCCTTGGTAGGGAAAAAAAAAAAGAAAAAAATTATACAAGTCAAACTCCATTTTGAGAGGGCACCTCATGTATCCCTTTTGTTTGATTAGGCAAATTTAAAGTGTGCGAGCAGTCAGTCAAAGAGATGCTCATGCGGGTTTATAGAAACGTTGGTGCATATAAATAAGAAAAAATTGCAGTAATAGTCCATAATCTTTTCGATTTTTACAGACATTACTCCAACCTTCATTTTGTATCAGTGAAGATCCCTAGACTTTCATAAATATGCAGCTGGAATCCATTAGAATAGAAACTGTCAACTTTTCCTTTAGTTGACTAAAAAATGAAAAATTTGATCAATTTTGACCAAATTAAAAAATACAAAAATGGTACTTTACATTTTTCTCATATTAAATAAGTTATTTCATTAAATTAGAAACAAAAAAATTAAATATAAATATATAAACCCCACACAACCCTCCTTGCTCACGGAGCGGCATACCGAAAGCTCGACTGAACAGAGGTTATGCCTCCACCCCCAAAATCCTTCATCTTTGCTACTAGTAGCCATATGTAAGAATTACAATAGGAACTGGATTTTGCAGTCAATTATTGAAGTCCCATTTGTAGAGTTTTCGGACAATAAACCATGTTCAATAAATTTTGGATATAATTCAGCGTGCAGAGAAAATGGGAAATAAGCTGTGATGCTTGGTTCAGGTTTTTCTATGAAATTGAGCGGGGAATGGCGGAGGAGATGGAGGAATTTTTTGTGAAATTAAGTGATGGTGTTGGGTTCAATATTATGTGAATTTTCTTTATTTCATTATTAGAATTGTGCTTTCAATCAAAGAAAAATGAATTGATTTATTTGTTCGTTGATTTCGACAATTTTTGTGTTCGGTAGCGTTTTGTTCTGATTTTTATGACCATAAAATTCTGTAACGGTGGCTGTGGCGATGATGTTCTTCTTTCTGTGGGCATTTCTAGGTTTTCCGTGTGGAGGGTGTCAGCACTGGTAGTGGGAGTGATGGGGAAATGGAGTTGGGGTGGTAGTGGTAACAATGCTCAAAGGTGACGGTGGTGGTTGGATGGTAGTGTCTCATCGGAGTAGAAGAAGAAAAGAGGTTTTGATTTGGGGTGGGGGTTTATATATTTATATTTATTTTTTGGTTTTTAATTTAATTAAATAACTTATTTAATATGAGAAAAAATGTAAAGTACCATTTTACTCTTTTTCGTTTGGTCAAAATTAACCAAATTTTTCATTTTTTGGTCAACAAATAGAAAAGTGGGCGGTTTCCATCCGAATAGACTTCAACTGCATATTTATAAAAGGTTAGGGGTAGGGCTGTGCATTGTTCGGTTCAGTTCTTTTTAGAACCGAACCAACCCGAAATTTTTGTGTATTTAGTAAATTGAACCGTATGTCTAAATTTAATTATGAAACCGTTAGGGTTCAATTCCATTCGATTCAGTTATGTTCGGTTTGGTTCTAATCGTTTCCGAGGTTCCTACAATAATTAAATTTTTTATATATTATAACAAAGCTACATTTATTCGACTATGATACATTCTGTCTTAACTCTTACAAAATAACGTATTACAATCTCGTGACATCTTTTGCACCCCTCTTTGTTTGAGTTCTTCATAAATTTGACTATTTAAATCACATGAAGATGAAGAAGGTTAGTTCACAATAACAGAATGGTAAGAACGACGCTACAATAAAATAAGAGATTTCGGTAAAACTTAGTTCAATTTGATTAAGTTGGGTTTGACTGGAAATTAGAAATAGTAAAATCATATTTTGGATTTTGACTAAATTAATTAGTTAGCAATTTATTTAAAAAAATTAGGAAAATTCGGTTCTTATTCAGTTCTTTGGTTCTTGGTCTAGAACCGAGAACCAAACCAAACCCGTCTATTCTCGATTCGGATACTCGTTCTGGTATTTAATTTAAAAAGCCCTTCTCGATTCCTTTCATTTGTGTTCGGGTCCGGTTCTATCCGATTCGGTTAGCGAGTTTTGTCCAATCCTAGTTAGGGGCCTTCAGCGACACAAAATGAAGGTTAAGGTAAAGTTTGCAAACATTGAAAAGGTTAGGGACCGTTGCTGCAATTTTTTCAATAAATAATAAAGAAATGAAGAAAATGTTAGGTGTCATTCTCTTTGTCGTTTTCCAGCAGTTTTCTGTTTTCGATTTTTCAAAATGACGAAAACGCGTTCTCTTTGTCATTTTCGAAAACGGCTTTTGGAAAACAGAAAGAAAAATTCTAAAGAAAACGCAAAACGGCTGAAAAGCCATTTTGGCCATTTCCTTTACAAATTGGAAAACACGAGATCACAAATTGGAAAATAGGAAATAGCCTAAAACTCTCCTCCTTTCTTCTGCCATTCCAAACTCTACTGCCACTTTCCAACCCTCTAAACTCCTGTCAACCTCCTCCAAAATGGCCGGAGTTATATATCATTGTGAAGCCCTCAATCCCCTCTTCAATTACAACACAAAAAACAATCCAATCATATACCAAAATCGAAAAAAAAATCCTCAAAAACTGATTCGAAATGAACTGCTTATGCCAGAATCTCAACCTCCGGCAACACTGAAGGTCGCGCACCACCTTCGGACAATTTCCTACACCCAGATGACTCTAGCCGTGGCTTCAAAACTCACCTACGACTTTCATAAAATCAGGCGATTCTGGAGATATCGAATGCGGCTTCGATGAGATCAGATCAGTCGATTCTGGAGATAATCGAAGGTGACCCATGGTAGAATTGGACGCGCCTTGTTGAGAGGAGTGTATTGGTGGTGGTTCGCGATCAGAAAGGTGGTCGACAGCGTTGTTTATAAGTCAAAACAGTGAGTGCTACTACGATTTTTTTGGCTGATTCCGACTGATTTTTCGTCAATTAATGGGTGGACGTTGTAGAGGGAGGTCCAAGGGTTAGAATGATGTTGTGGTGGATGGGGCCGATTCGTGAGGTAGAAACGGTGGCTCTGGAGGGGGCAATTTTGGAGAATGGGAAAAATAGAAAACCATGTGAACGCTTTTTTGGTGTGAGCGTTTTGAGAAATGTTTTTACAAAATGACAAAAATAACGCATTTTCAATAATCTCAAAATGAACACTCAAAACACAAAATACAAAATGGTTTCAAAACACAAAACACAAAACTGAAATACAAAGAGAACGACCCCTTAGTTTTTCCAATTTCATTTGGAATTTACCTGTTTGATCCAAATTCTATGAAAATAATGTTGAACAAGTAAAAAGTTGCATTTTGTAAGTTTAAGATCTTACTGCATATATATCAAAATTTATATAATGAATTACATAATATCATATGATACTATATCATTTGTCGGATTAAAACACAATCAACATTTTCATATAATATTTTCCTTCCACATCATATTTTACAATCCATTATGTACATATTTTATGTACAAATATCAGCATCCTAACCAGAACAATAAATATCTTTTACATCCTATGATTTAAAGATCAAATCTCACATTAATTTTATATAATTATAGTAGTACTGCGTAGTCTCATGCATGAATTATTTTANTACATATTTTATGTACAAATATCAGCATCCTAACCAGAACAATAAATATCTTTTACATCCTATGATTTAAAGATCAAATCTCACATTAATTTTATATAATTATAGTAGTACTGCGTAGTCTCATGCATGAATTATTTTACTTGTTTTACAACGATAGTGCATGTCCAAATTCTTCTATAAATACCTTGGATTGCTTCTTCTCAATCGCACTCTTCTTTCTAATACACACACATATTTCAGACAGAAATAGTTTGTGGGAGTGAGAAAAATGTGTGGAGTTCAGTGTTGTTCATTACAGCATTTTTGAGATTGGGATGGAGAATTATGGATAGGATTTGGCTTCAACCTAAGAAGAAGGAGCGGATGCTTAGGCAGCAAGGCTTCAAAGGGAACCCATATACATTGACCAGGCTACTTTTTGGAGACGTAAAAGAGAACTCCATCGAATATGCTGAGGCCTTGCGAAAGACTATCAATATTCACGACGAAGCTGTCCCCCGTGTCATGCCCTTCGTTCATAAAACCATTGAAAAGTATGGTATCTTCAAGGAAGCTTATATATGTACTTTTTACGAAATTAATTCTATTGAACTTCCAAATATTTGTCAGTGGAAACTAACATTTTATCTTACGTGCTTGCATTATAATGTACTAATTGTATTTGCATTATCACAATTTCTTTCTAAAAAAGATTTTTTTTTTTTGTTAGGTAAAACGTTTTCGTTTATGTGGGTTGGACCGAGACCGCGGCTACTCATTATGGATCCTGAGTTGATGAAAACAGTGATGAGTAAATACAATACTTTCAGAAAGAATTTTTAAGATAACCAATAATATAGTACAAACTCTTATTAGTGGAATCCTTAACCAAGAGGGAGAAGAATGGAGCAAAAGCAGAAAGACTCAAAATCCTAGTTTCCAACTGGAAAAAATTAAGGTAACTTTTGTACCAATTAATTTTATTTTTTTTATTTCCCTCTTTTGTATAATTATAATCTTAATAGATTGTTAATATTTTCTCGATATTTTGTTTTTAATTATGTAGAAAATGATACCTGCATTTCAATTAAGCTGCGATGAAATTGTGAATGAGTGGAAGAACATGGTGTCGAGCTCCAAGGATGGCTCCTGTGTGGTGGAAGTGATGTCTCATATAGAAGTCTTGACCACTAAAGTAGTGTCCCAAACTTTATTTGCCACTGACTATGCACAGGATAAAAGGATCTATCAAATTCTTAAAGAATTGACAGCTATTGCCAGACAAACAACCCGAATAGTTGATTTACCAGGAGCCAAGTACGTTATCACACTTACACTGTCGTACATTTAGTCATTTACAATGATGTTTGTACTCTCGCCGTGGGCCGGCCCTCACCTAAGACAACCTAGGCCATTGTCTTGGGCATCAATTTTTGAGGGCCTCAAAAAATTAAAAACTCAAAAATTCAACAAAAAAATTCTTTTCTTTTTTGAGTTGGATCCTTTATTCAATTTATAAGATATGACTAAATAACATGATGGACTAAATAAGATGTCCAAAATACTTGGACACTTACATCCTTAATGATCTTAATTTTTTTTTTAATCTCCCATAATTTTTTAGTAAGCTTATAATTTTTTAAAATAAAATTAAAAAAAATAACTTTTATGAAAGTTAAAATTAAGTTATTTATTTTAAAGGGGTTCGTTTCATTTTTCAAAAATAATATAAAAAAATCAATTTGAATAGAACATGAATGATATTAAAGAGAGTAATACGCTTGAAAAATTATATTTAAGAGTTTCGTAATAATTTGTTGTCTAAAGCTTCGAATATCTTAGGGTCGGCCTTGCTTACCGCGATTGTCCATTATTTTTGAAACGATGAAAATTGTGGTTTTAACTTAAAAATTATGGGTTTATATTATTTACTAATACTCTTTATTTAAATTCGACGTTTGAGACTCGTGTTAAGTCATCATTGTAGGTCTTTTGTGCCTTAATTGTTAGTATATTGAAGTGAAGTTGATTCATGAGTTGCTACTAACAGTTTTCTCAATTTGTACAGGTATCTTCCCACTATGACAAATCGAAGGTCAAAACAGATCAAAAATGAATTAAGAAAATCATTTTCGATTCTGATAAATGAAAGGGCAAAGGCAACTAAGGCAGAAAAAACTATGGAGGACAACTTCTTTCATGTGTTGTTGGAATCGGAACTCGCATAATCTCATGGGATCAAGAATATGGATGATTTGATTGGACAGGTTCAGTTATTCTACTTTGCAGTACATGAGACCACCACAGCTATGCTCGTCTGGACCATGATTTTACTTAGTATCCATCAAAATTGGCAAGAGCGTGCTAGACAAGAGGTTTTTCAAGTCTTCGGTAACCGCAAACCTGATTATGAAGGGTTAAGTCAACTGAAAACTGTAAGTAGTTGCAATTTTATATACTTTACAATTGTATATATTCCCATTTCTTAAAAGAAACGTTGAAAATCATTATAAAAAGAATGAAATAATTATATTAATTTCGCTGAAGGTTTAGTGTCCACCAACATAGATTTGACCCTATAATGAACTCATACAAATAATTGAGGAATAATTTTGAAAGAAACGTGTTTGTTAATGAATATATATGTGTGTGTGATAGACCGAAAATGATGCAAATCTCGCCTTTCGGATTAGAAAAAGTAGTTACACTAGATTCATTCGCTGTGGTTTTTGAGTAATGCTATTTATAGTAAACACCAATTTAGATGGCGTGCAAGTATCATTATTTGATAGATCACCTTAAATGTAGGAAAGTAAATCACATTTAAGAAGTTCTTGTCACATGCACGATACCTAAACTGATGCTCTAGCACTAGTAGCATTATTCTTAATTAGGTTTTTTCCATGTCTATTAGAAATTCTTTTATTGTTGCTCATCTTTTTTCGCTACTGTTTGACACACATTCTTTTAAAATACATTATTCTAAAACTCATTTTCAACCACATATTATTCAATAAAATAATATTCTCCATCGCATTAATAAATTTTCCATACTTTTTAACCACATATTTATATCATATCACTATTTAAAATAATTTTTTTCCTCAATAATATCCATCAAACACACTTGCTCATCAAGAAATGAATAAGGTGTCTTCATCATTCTCTGCTCTTATTATTTGAGATCTTTATCATCCTTACAAATAACAATGATTTTCAACGAGGTATTACACCTGTATCCACCAATTGTTGAATTGTCTAGACTGGTTGAAGAAGAAACAAAGTTAGGTCAATACACTATCCCAGCCAATACACTGTTGATGTTGCCAATAATCGTACTTCACCGAGACACAGAATTGTGGGGCGAGGATGCAAACAAGTTTAAACCAGAAAGGTTTGCTGAAGGAGTATTGAAAGCCACAAATGGGCGCCCTGCATTTTTTCCATTCGGTGCACGTCCTCGAGTGTGCATTGGATAGAACTACTCTTTATTGCAAGCCAAACTTGTCTTGACAAATATTCTGAGCAACTTCTCTTTTGAGCTTGCACCAACTTATACACACGCTCCCTATGTTATTTTTACTATCCAACCACAGTACGGTGCTCCACTCATTCTACGCAAGCTTTAGCGCAATTTCAAGAAACCATAAATCTCTAGGCACTCGACCCTAATCAAATTGTTAGAGATTCAGGTGTCGCTCTATGGGACATCATTGCATAACCACTTTCTTGTTTCCCTTTTATCCGTGGATTGCCTTTTGGCCAAATAGAAACTTTGAATAAAAACCACGTTTCAATGTACTGTGAATCAGTTGCTAGGATATGTGCCCTGAATAGCTTAATCCTTGTAATGAGACATTTTCCGTTGGTTAATAAGGTGATGTTTTCATCTTGATTTTAATTCCTATTATGCTATTATATATGTGTACGAGTAGTCTAAACAACTGAAATTACTAAAATCATTTGAAGTCAAAACTATTCAAATTAAGGTGATCTCCCGCTTTATTTTTGCCATTAACCCATGTTACATAAGCACAACTATTTAAGTTTTAATTCAATTTATTTTCACCTCATCAATCTGTAAATAGTGATGTACAACAAGTATTTTTCTTAATTAAAACATGGTTAATTAGAAAAGATTGACACTAGTCAAGACCTAATTTGCACCAATTTGGTGATTAATTGTATCAAATGGACAAGACCAATAGAGTCTTAGAACCTTAATTGTGTAAAATTTAGCCCTATGTGGCACTTATTGTTTAAAACTCATTTTTTCCAAAAATTCATGTTCGATCATGCATTTCATGAAATTCACAATTTTTATCAACTTTCAACTACACATCTTATTGACCTTGACCAAAATATAATAAAGATATATATTTTATTCAAACCAAACTGGGGTTTAATGTATCATAACTAGTGTTGACCTACAAAAAGGCATAAAGAGAAACTTTGGATACATAAAATTGATTAACACATAACACCCAACATACATTATATTCATGCAAATACTACATTAAACATGTATTCTTTTGAAGGATCAACAAAATATGGAGATTCTTGAACGTCTGGACAATTTCACATGAATACTTTCCATATTATTATCTTCTATTAACAGGAAAATCCCTCAAATCTCGCCCTTCATCAAGCCTAGAAGAAAACGCTGTTGAAATCCCATCACATTCGATCTCAAAAGTTTTAGATAATTTCCAACCTGTAATCTTAATATTTTCAAAGATATTCATTTCCTATCACTTGCAGAAATTCTAGTCAAGAAGGTGAGGGTTATTCAATGTGATTAACCGTACTTTTCAACTGAAATCAAGATTTTTATGGGTTACAAAAGATTTGTAGACTGTTATGTTGAACATTATATGTTGCTGCAGATTGTTACTTCATCTTATCAAGTTGTGGGTGATTTCTGCATCTTTGTTACCACTACAAAAATGAAATATGATAGGGAAAATTGTTTATTCAATGCCGGAATAATTCTGTTGATGTTGTCCGGTTGCCGGAACTTAACTTCTTCTCTTAAGTTGCTCTTGGTTTGGGATTCTTGAATTTTGAATTTTAAATTGAGAGGATTTATTGGGCAAGATTAAGATTAACTGTTCCACCGATTAGAAGAATGAAACTTCCTAAAAATAGGATTCTTAATTTTCAAATCTTTGAATCGAGTTTACGAATTTAAATTTTTGTTGTTAATGTAGCGCGTTTATGTGAACTCCCCGTCCAGGTATTCAAATCTAAGGCTTCCATAAAGAAATCGATAGGCAGCTTTATTTATTCAGGATGGTAATATATTGTTAGAATTTAGGTGTGTTGAGGGTTATTCAATGTGATTAACCGTACTTTTCAACTGAAATCAAGATTTTTATGGGTTACAAAAGATTTGTAGACTTCAGTACATAAGGTCACCAGGTGTGGTAGCAATTATGTTGAACATTATATGTTGCTGCAGATTGCTACTTCATGTTATCAAGTTGTGGGTGATTTCTGCATCTTTGTTACCACTACAAAAATGAAATATGATAGGGAAAATTGTTTCTTCAATGCCGGAATAATTCTGTTGATGTTGTCCGGTTGCCGGAACATAACTTCTTCTCTTAAGTTGCTTACTTGGTTTGGGATTCTTGAATTTTGAATTTTAAATTGAGAGGATTTATTGGGCAAGATTATGATTAACTGTTCCACCGATTAGAAGAATGAAACTTCCTAAAAATAGGATTCTTAATTTTCAAATCTTTGAATCGAGTTTACGAATTTAAATTTTTGTTGTTAATGTAGCGGGTTTATGTGAACTCCCCGTCCAGGTATTCAAATCTAAGGCTTCCATAAAGAAATCGATAGGCAGCTTTATTTATTCAGGATGGCAATATATATTGCTTCATCACGACACACTCTATAGTCTCTTAAACAAGAGAAGGAAAAACCATGAAAGTACAGCAGATGAAATTTTATTGTCACACAGAAAGGCAGTAAAATCCTTTGTAGTAGCACTAGTAGCAGAAGCGCAGACTATTCGGTGCAGCAACGGTACATGATATACTTGTCCATGATACGTCCACATTCAGAGCAAACCACACGATCTGGGATGTATCCAGCGTTCCCTGGCAGAATGAGGCGGTTGCAGTGGTGTTCAGGGTGGACGCCAGTAATCTCCTCGCGCAGTACAGGCACAAATTTATCAGGGTGGTCCACTTTTTGTCCCCATTTTTCTGAGTTGTCGAAAACTGTGAGCAAAATGTCACCTTTGCCTTTAGTCATGTCATACAGGCCTCGACTGAAAACAGCCCATCCTTGTTCACTACCGTCGTAGGTTAGCATTGTCAAGATTTCCTGCATTATTTTATCATTCTCAACGGTCATGC
>CAIGRO010121248.1:0-10928 GCA_903798355.1 Fraxinus baroniana | reverse complement strand
GACGATATGTGACCAGTAAATAAATTTGTGACTTATAATTATGGATATGTGACCATTAATCATAAAAATGTGACTTTATTATCTTTATTTAATAAAAATAAATAAAAAACCTGATTTTTGAATTTTTAAACTAAAAACCTGATCTTTGAATTTAAAACTTTAAACACCTTACTTTTAAATTTTTCCCTTTATCCAAACCCAAATGTCTGAAGGAACACCAACAAGAACTATAGCCCACGAAGCATAGGCCAGAAAAAAAGCCACTGGAGTCAAAGGCAGCCCAAAAGTACAGCAAAAAAAAGCCCGTGAGTGGCCCAGAAAAGTGCCATTGCTCGAAGGAAAATTCCAGTTTGTTAAGTTGCTCAAAAGAAGGAAAACCAGACTTGATGCACTTGATGGATGAAAAAACTAATGTATTAAAAATTGGACGGAACATCAACCTAGGATAACTAAAAGATCATGGGTTAAATGGTCGAACATATAATAAAAAGTATTAGAAAATTAAAAAAAAAAAAATCAAGGTGAAACGGTTAGTTTAAAGGTGAAAAGCCGGCATCTTGAGTCTTGCGTGAATCGATTGGTTCTTACCTTGTTTTGACTGTCCCAATTTTCTGATTTTTCTAAAACAAATTGAATTAGTTCTTGATTTTCCTTGTTGAACCGGCCGATTTGTTTTGTTGGGATTTTGACATCATTGAAAAAAAAAATAAAAGAGGTTCTCAAAAAAGAGGGAAATAAAATTTAGGTATAAGTTACATAGAGAGAATCTCGACTGGATCACTCAACTTCAATTTGGTGTAATCAAATCATTCGACTTTAATTTAAGTGCAGATGTATGCCTCCTCCCTGGATTAGTTTTCATGTAAAAAAGAAAAATAAAATAAAAACCCTAGTTAGCAATTTGTTTCATCTAGCAATGATTTAGCTAATGCGCATTATTGTTAAAATAGAAGTGTCAAAATGGACGGGGTCACCTACACCTAGGGCTGTCAATAGATTGGATTTTGATCACAATCCGATGAAATTAATAGGAGAAGAATTTAGGGTTTCAATTTGATAACTCAATCAAAATTCGAATCCGATAATTCGTTAACTAAATGGATCAAATATGGATATAGTTCAATCCGATTGGATAACAATCCGATCCGATTTGTTATAAATAATTGACTTGGTAAAACATTTTTATGCCATATTATTTGTCACTAAAATAAATAAATTTAGAATAAAAAATTAATCAAATTCAAAACATTAAAAAGTTGAAAAATTTATAATTATTAAACATGTTTAAGAATTTGAAAATTTTAAAAAAAAGTTGATTTGAACCAATGTTTTAAAAATCGACCCAGGGTCAAATCAATATCGAACCGATTGTCAAATTAAATAAATATAAAAACAATAGATTTTTTTTTTAAATTTTAGTTTACTAATTTAAAGTAAATAAATATCTATATTTTTCTTACTTAAATTTATTATTGTAATTTATTTTACAACTTCAAAAACTAATAATTAATATGTAACAAATATTTGATTTGTTAATGGAAATAATGAATAAAATATTTATATTTAAGGGATTGTACTCAATTGAAATTGTCATGGATTTTAAAAATCTTTCTAAATATTAGTGTCTTTAATTAAGATTTTAATGGATTTTAATGAAATTTGTTAAAATTTAGGTGTCCTCAATTGAAATTTTAATGAAATCCTTCAAAATTTAGGTATCCTGGATAACTGATAGATTTTATTAATGGATGGATTTTAAAAGATTTTGATGGATTTCAAGCTTAAAAATACATATAAACAAATCTTTTTGAAATTTCACCATATTTCACATCGAACGTCAATAGAAAATTAGAAGATGGTCTCTCATTTAAAAGGAATATCATGATGGTAGAAGTCACTATTGTACTTTCTAGTAAAAATATATGGACCTTAAGTTAGTTCAAAGTTTTTAAAGATTATAAAATCATATTTTTCCTAATTTTTATTAATTTTGAATCGGATTATCGGATTGGATATCCGATAACATAACAAATCGGATATGAATTTAACAATCAAATATCCGTCGAATTATTGGATCGGATAATTTTCTTATTGAATCAGATTGGATATAGACATATTCGATCCATTTACATCTCTACCCCCACCCAAAGTGACCTAGCTCGTATAAGGCATGTAATAGGCCCATACTGGCCCATTGGTTGATTTATAATTTGTTAAGGGAACCATAAATAATTTCTACACATAAGAATTATATTTGTGCCACTGCCACACACGGTATCAAACTTTTCAAAAAGTCACAGCTAAAATCTAAATGGATGATTTTTGTTAGTTTAATCGTTAATTGACTAGATACTTGACCTAGACAATAATTTTGACTAATTTTAAAAAGTAAAAATGATAACTTTACATTTTTTATAATAAAATAATTAAAATTAAAAACTCATTTCCACAATTTTCTTGTTCATCCGCCCACACATAATTTCAAAGTCAAATATGTAAATTCCTTCAAAATATTAGTTGATCAAATTTTTACATTGGGTGTGTTCGAGTCACATTATTTTGAAAGAATGTATTATAAAATAGTAGATTGATGGAGAATGTGTGGTTGAAAAAAAAAGTTATTGATGAGATGAAAAATATTATTTTATTGAAGAATGTGTGGTTGAAAATGAGTAGAAAAAAAAGAA
This sequence comes from Fraxinus baroniana, assembly GCA_903798355.1. Lineage (NCBI taxonomy): Eukaryota > Viridiplantae > Streptophyta > Magnoliopsida > Lamiales > Oleaceae > Fraxinus > Fraxinus baroniana. Next base: position 8,241 of record CAIGRO010121248.1, on the reverse strand, counting down.
TGAAATTTTTAATGTGTATCAAACAAGGGCATTATGTTAATATATCTCCAAATACACAAATAAAATCAATGTCTAATTTAGTGTTTGTCTTTAAACCACAAGTCTCCATATTTGACATATTCTCTCTGCAAGCACAAGGCTCCTACTAGACAATGTCATTTTGGCAGTAGCGGAGATAGGGGTGGGCTACAGCCCACCCTTATCCAAGCCCAGGTCATGTAAAAAAATAAAATGGTTATAGCCAATTTTTTCCACTTCCATCCCAGTAGCCCACTATCCAACCCAATAGCCCGCTGTTCAAGTCCATTTGAAAAATTGAAAATACAATTTGCTATTTATATAAAATTAAACCCAATTATCAAACCCTTTACCCTTACCTTGTGCACGGTTTGTTGAGTTCTTCCAATTCGCCCATTACCGAAAGTTCGAAATCCTTTACCGTCGAAGTCTGCTCTCTATCAGTCGATTCAGCCTAACATGCTCACTATTCTTCAAAGATATAATTTTTGATACAAGTATAACGAATGCACGAAGCTATTGATTCTGCATTTTCTTCTTTTTCTTTTGTTGTACTGAAGATTTTTTGAATGTATAGTGAGGAAATTAGTTGGTCATGAATAGACAACAAAATATTATTTTAGCTTCCTCACAATCTGAATTTGCTGTGCCGCTTTAACGAATTCCTTCCAATTTAGATTTCTTTGATCCGATCCCATCCATTTGTTTTTATGTCAGCCGGATAAAACCTATTACTGTTCACATCATATCTTTCTTTCTACTTTAATTTTAATTTCTTCACTATTCCAGGTTTAATTTATTGTGTTTTGTGTTTAATATCTTGTTTCAGTTTCAATTTTGTAATGTCTTGTAACTCTTGTTTTGTTTCAAACTTTCAGTGTCGGCTCTTGTGTGTGCAGTGCAGTTGCTTTAGGATTTATTAATTTATGGCTCCGCAAATAGCTTATTTGCTAAGTTGCTTCAGGATTTATTAATTTATTTAGGAAATGGTAGTTGGGGAATTTAGCCAGTAACAATTTAACCTATGATGTAATGATAGGAANTCAGGATTTATTAATTTATTTAGGAAATGTTAGTTTGGGAATTTAGCCATTAACAATTTAACCTATGATGTAATGATAGGAATTTATAGATATTGAAGTATTTTGACTCTAAGCATTGAACGAGAATTTAGTATTAAATTGAACGAGAATTTAGTATTAATTTAGATCTATATTCTATTATAGATGAATTTTATATTTTAAAATATCGTCGAGTACAATTGTAATAGGTAGCGTTATATTACAATTTTTCTAGTTATATATAAATTTTATTTGTACAATACATTTTCAAAATTTTAGCTCCCTGTACGGTGAATTCCTGGCTCCGCCCCTGCATTTTGGGAACCGATAACGATGTATTAGCATCTTCAGCTATAGTTCTCTCTCTAGACGACGCTGTTTTCTTGTGGCTAATAGTTTCTTGTTCATTATCTTCATGTATTTCTCCTCCTCCATTCTTATCGGCCATAGTCAGAGAATCAAGTTGGGCTTTACGGTTTGTAGGTGGATTTTGGGGGAAGAAACACGTCAAGAATTCCATCTTGATTGCGATTTTAACTGAGAATTGTTGGTGAAATTGAAGGACTGAATTTCTTGCTTTTTGATTCTTAGTTAAGTTCATCAATTTCAGAGAATCAAAATTCAAGGTCAAATCTTGAATTTCAGTCCTTCAACGTTCATCAGTTGAAGGATTCCAATCTGGCAATGGGATTTTAACTGAGAATTGTTGGTGAAATTGAGATTTGCCCATTTGTATGTTACAATAAGAGAAATTTGGGGTTTATAAATCTTTGATTTCCTAGATTTTGGGTTTGTAGATTTGGGGTGGGAGTGGAAAAACGAGAAGAACGTGGAAATCAATTTTTAATTTTAATTATTTGATTTTAGTTATTTTATTATAAAAAAATGTAAAGTTATCATTTTAACATTTTAAAATCAGTTAAAATTATTGTTAAGGTCAACTATTTGGTTAACTAACACAAACTATCTATTTGAACTTTAGTTGTGACATTTTGAAATGTTTGGTACCGTGGAGGACAGAAATAATATGTTTGAACAAAATCTACTACTAAATGAAATGTTTAGTATCACTACTGTCAGTACCACCAACAACAAACCTCGCCACAAAATCACTGCACAACCACCGCAAAACAAATTTAGAATGACGATGCAACCACCGCAAAACAGGTCCAAAATTAGGTTGAGCATCAAATTGGATCCGATCCAAAACCACCCCAAAAATCATCTTCAAACTATCACTTACACCACAACTAATATACTGTTGAAAATAAGTTTAAAACTTTCAAATTGAAATTTAAAATTTCAGTTTCTTGTATTTTAATTTTTCAATTTTGATTTTAATTTTAAAATTCAACACGAAATTTATTTTAATTATTATATTTGTAAATTATGTTTAATTTGATTAATTTTCATTATGTGAGTGTTGATTTTTTCTACTATAAAAAGGGTTGAATTTTCATTGTTTTATAAACAACAAAACAAACATTTGAAAAACTCTCTAGACATTTCATATCATCCGTGGCAATTGATAAGGGCTTGTTCTATCTCCTTGTGATCGTGCTCATAAAAGGAGAATTGGCTGCGAGCTATAAGAATTTTATCTTGGAGTTGTGTAATGTCAAAAGTCCCCGCATGAAGGGAAGGTCACACGACTTTAGGACAGCGTTCATCACGACTCTCTTAGACCAGCTTTTTTGACTCTATTATCATATTTATATTATTTGATTCATGCTTGTAGTTGATAATGTATTACACAACTCACATAATTTTTACAACAATCTGAAGTCCTGTGAGATTTGTGTAATAATAATTCGTGGTAATTGTTAATATACTCATTTATTATGATTATGCTTCAATTTTGGTACAATATTTTAGAACTTTTTGTAATTCCCTTTTTAAACTTACTGCATAAATTTGGGAGCTTATAGAATTTTTTTTTCTCATTAAATATAGTAGTCTTCTAATTTGTCTTTCATTATTTTAATTTTAAGAACTTGTTTCCGTTTTTATAACTTATTGAAAAGTTTTGAAACATATTGTTATTTACTTGTTTGCTAAGTTTACTTGAATTTTATTTTTGCATTATAAAATACATAATTTCTAATTGCATTACAAGTTAACATCACAAATATTTTAAATCTTAATCACAAGTTACAATTCTGGAAATGCTATGAACAATACAAAATAATCAAAACTCACATACAGTACATAATGGAACTGGAAGAAGAACAAAGTGCGTCGTGTCACTGCACAGCGACTAGCGTCATCACCTCTGCGCAGTGAGACAACTTGACTGCTTCTCGTAGCATTTTGCGCGAGGTACCGCACGGCTAACACAGCGCGACGCGACAGCCGATGTAGCATCACCACGCATAGCGGCACTGTCATCTTCGAATGTACACGACGTTGCTGTTGCTGCTGTGTCGTCGCCCGTTGTGCTCTAGCGTTGATCTCTCGGCGACGATCTCTCCACTATGGCTTCCGATGGAAAATGAGAGGAGAGAAGGGGGATGATGGAGATGATAGAGAGATAAATGTTTGCATTGGATTGGATGGGATGGGGTAGGGTAAGGTGGTTTTGTTGATTAATTTATTTTTATAATATTAAAAAAATTAAATTATCACCTGATTTTTGTATAAAAAACTTTTAAACATGAATTTTGAATTGAGAAGCTAAAAAGCATGTATGGATGTTATTTTCTCTCTTGTTTGAATTGAAATTAAGATAATGATACAAGTTCTTCTCTTTAAAATAAGATAGATTCATAAAGAAAAAGGTTAAGTAATTTGTTTTTTCAAAATTAACTATTTGTGCCTATTTTAAAGGTGTTTCAAAATTATTTTTGATCTGATAAATAATTTTATTAAGGAATGATTCATAGTGTTGCATCCTGGATTCAATTGTAAGCCATATAGACAAGAAAATGCCACGTAGATAGGGATCCACATGCCATGCACCTCCCCACACCCTTCACATGCCTAGAACAAGCTAAACCATGATTCTCATCCTTGACAGTACGACGTTATCCCTTATGGTCTTCACATAAATTTGAGCCTCATCCATCTTTGACAAGTCGGAAGGGCGAAGCCATACTGAATTCGGTGAAAATTGTAGCTCCTAAAATCATGGCAGAATTTTAGATGATTAGGGAGGATTTAAAAGGATTAATTTCTCAAGACAAGGTTTTTTGGTAGTTATTTGAAAGTCTTTTGGTTGTTATATGCTCGTTTTGTTCAAGTTATAGCCTAAAACTAAGGCAAAAAACTAAGTTTAGGGTTTAGTGAAGTTTTGATCAAGTATGAGAACTTTTATTTGTCAACCATCTTTTAGATGGATCGTTTATTCATAATGAACTATATAATAATATTATGTGGTAGGACTATGTTATATAAAACTTTATTTAGTTGGAAATTTTAGTCGAAACTTCAAAAAATATTAGTTGTATAGAGGGTCGAACTCAGAAGTTGAAACACTTGAGGGCCAGGTCTAGCTAGCATTAACATTACATGTAAAATTTCTCTCTCTCTCTCTCTCTCTCTCTCTTTTTTTTTATTATTATTTTGTGGGAGGGGATGGGGGTGTAGTTAGGGCGGGTGGTACGAATTGGAGTTCATATATACCTATTTTATGGTAAAAGTTAGCTGGCTTATTCCATTTGGAGAATTTGACCCTTTGGAACATAGTTATAAAAATTGGCCCGGTCCGTCGGTCAGGCTAGAAAATCGGCGATCCGGATCCTTGACTGGGCCGGACAGATTAAATTGATAAAAATGCACCTGACTCGATCAAAATCGAGTTTTGACCGAGTTAACCGGTGATTTATCTGACCCAATTGACCGATTTGATTGAGTTTTGAAATCATTTTACAAAAATTTTAGGTCAAAGGGAATTGAACATTGGACATCTAAGAAAAATAATGAGTTCCTCATCACTTGAATACAAAGTACTTTATTGTTATTTGTGTGCAACAACTTATATCCAACTAATGAATCATTTATGGCTTTTATAAAAATATTCTTTTAAAAAAATTTGGTCCAACATTTTACTTTATTTTATAAACTAAATAATTAGTGAAAAATAAATTAAGATTATTAATTTTGCCCTTAAAAAAAATTTATACTTTATATATTTTTTTTGTAGGTTTTTATACAATGACTCGCTGATTAAATCACCGATTGAACAACTATTCCATTGACTCGCTGCATTGTCCGAATCGAGTCTGACAACTATGCTTTGGAATCTAAACCTACCTAAAATGATAAAGATAATGATGCGTATTAATTTATTTGTGATCACCTTGACATCATATTAAATGGATGCATATAAACCTAATTACATCGCCCAATTATAAAAAATTTACACTTAATTACTTTTGAACGAGATGCTTACAAATTGCAAATGAATTAACAAGAAGAGCCCATGTTTGACAACCATTAAAACAAATTATTATTTTTCTTAAATTAAAGGTTGAGTACAAAACATGATAAATAAAAGGTTGGGAACAAAGATACAACGAAAGGTTAGGGACAAAATGCGTAATTTACTTGATGGAGAAACTTAACATATGACATATTTGAATCCTATCAATTCCGTGTTGTGAGTAACATGCTGCAACATGGAAACAAACAAAAATTTATTTTCAAATAAATTGCACAAACTTCTTGTTAAATTTAATGAATAAATAGAATAATACTTCTTGTTAAATTTAAAAATTTAAAACTGTATACTTCAACAAGGAAAACAACATTATTTTTCAATAGTTATAATAATTTATAACATAAATGTATTGGTCTTACAAAATATGATCACTATCTTCGAGAGCTTTGACAACCTCATTCCCCATTAATCACAAGCCTAAATAGGTTTGCAAATTGAGCGATTATAAACAGTATCCCATGGAAAACAAGCCCTATATTAATTATTATGTAATAATGCGATGAAGTATAATATAAAATTCTTGAAGTATTTTCTAGAGACTTTCTAAATATTTTATTTATTTTAAAGAGCTAATAGATAAAATTAAGTTTCAAGATACTCTTTATTTTATTTTTAAAATAAAAAGTATAGTTGCATCATTCGAACCAGGTGCATTGCTGTGCTGCTTTTTTGGCAGTAGCGACATCATTGGTGATGCTGCTTACTCATATTTAATGACGTGATATTTTTAGGTAGTTTGATTGCATTTCATTACTCTGAACATATTAATATTTTATGATATGTTTGTTGGTGGTTTTTTTGATCTGATCTGCTGTGGATGATTTGAAATGTAGGTAGTTTGTTTGTGGGTGGTTTTTTCATAAGATATGATGTTTAGCCATGTTTTTGGTATGATTGTTGGTGTTTTGCAATTGGTGAAAGTGATTTTTTGATTTATGGGTTGTTTTGTTGTTTGTGGTCGACGGTGATGGTTCTCTTGCTGGTGGTGCACGTGATTGTGGTAAGGTAGTGCGCATTTAGTTGTGACCAATTGTGACTTGATCACTTATTGTCACAATTAAGATTACTTGGTCATAGAAAGTCATGCTAAGACGAATTTGATTACAATTAGTCACACTAAAGACAAATTTAATCACGATTAGTCACAAATAATACATGTTAGTGACTTAATTACATACCAGCACAACAGACAATCACATTGAAGATAAATTTAGTCACAGATCTAATCACGAACAATAAATCTGATTACAAATTTGGGTTGAGTTAGATTGGATTGGGTTGAGGTGAGGGGGGTGGGGTGCCATCTCCAAAAAGGCGTTCTAAATATTTAGATATTTTCAATTAGTGGGGTATATGCGTAGGGGGTGGTTCTGTGGGGGCGAGTGTAATCTCAGAAAATGTTTTCAATTTAAGCTCCTGTTTGATACACATTAAAATTTTTATTCTCATTCTTCTAGTCATTTTTAACCACACATTCTTTAATAAAATAATATTTTCCATCACATCAATAACTTTTCCTTATTTTTCAACTACACATTCTCTAACAATCTACTATTCTAAAATACATTTTTCAAAAATAATGTGACTCAAATACATCCTAAGGAATCTTTCTATATATAGGATAGGTGGGGTGGGGTCCATGGGGATGAGGTGGTGATATAATATATGTCAATTGTATACATATCTAAATTATATTATATGATATATAGAGAGAAAAATATAATTGATATATATATTAATTGTATATTATATATTATATGTATTATTAATTAGAATTACACCTGACTTTTGAAATAATTTGATAAGATTGTTAGTTTTGCAATGTGATTGTTGTCGTGTAGTAGTTATATATTGTTCCCTTTAATAAGCTACATATCTCAACACTATTTTTAAACTATTTATAACACATTTAAATTGATTGATCGTTGATATGTAAAAAATATGCTAAATAAAATATGACGAGAAATTAATAAATGTTATTTGAGAAAAGTAAAATGAAGAGTCAAAAAAGAAAATATTGTTGTAAACATTTTTTTTTTTTAAATTTAACGATGCTCTTTATAATGTATGAAATGTTTTATATAAACAAGTAGTATTTTGAAGCTACTCTTACAAATTTGTAGCACTTTATCTCATGAACATGATTATCTCCTCGAAACTTAGGTTAATGTTCAAATTGTAGAGCTACATAAGCACTGATAACTCATAAGTTCAACATTTGATCGACTAGATATTATTTCCCACCATTTTTACTTTGATTCCTCAATAGTTAGAAGAATTTTCAATTTGATCCTTTGAATTCTTAAACATTACATTTAAGTCATACATAAAGATTCGAGTATTTACATTTGCCACCGCCAATTCACGTGTCATTCTTCCATTCTCCCATTAATCAATGAAAACAAATTATAACAATATAGTCATTTTTCAACAATATATGAGATTTAGAAGTAATCGATACAAAAAATTATTCACAAAAATACTTCCTAAACACTTATAAAAAGGTTTGAATGAGCATCCATGTAGGGGTAAACAGGTCAAACAATTTGTTAGTTTGCAAGCTCGACTCATCCTAGCTTGGTCATGGACCGATCAAACTCGTTTTAATACAAGCCATGGGACCTAACCGAGCTCCTTTTTTTTTTTTAACAAGCTAGCTTGTTTTGGGCCCATAGGCCTGATTTTGAGTTTTTCTTATTAATTTTTTGGGGTACTTACAAAAAT
>CAIGRO010121170.1:0-18832 GCA_903798355.1 Fraxinus baroniana | reverse complement strand
AAAAAAAAAAAAAAAATCAAATTTTTGGGGGGGGGGGGGGGCACGTGCCCCCCTAGGACCCCCCCTGTGTCCGCCCCTGCTTGGACATATCCAAACTTGTGTTGAGAATGAATTATTCGACCCCCACGATTTTTGGGTCAAATTATTTTTAATATTCATCAATTATTTCCATATTCATCGTTTATGTAGAGTCAATTCTCAACCTTATTGTTATAAACACACTTCTATTATGCTCGTCAATAATATGATACTATAATATTATCTTTATTTTGCATAAATACGATCTTACATAATTTAATCGAAATTAAGTGAGACTATCTACCAAATAGACAATTTTCCATTTTCTTTTATCTTTTAAGCTGGATGACAATATCTCATGAAGGTTCATGCATATTTTCATATAAAATGTTTCTTCATCCAAGAAGTTTTTATAGTTGCCTAATTTATTGTACTCATGTACAATACTATCTCAATTATAATCTTTTAGCAAATCCAACAACAAGTCTCAGATAAATCACATAAACAGATATTAGGACAATAATTGAATTCCAGCTCTTCCATTTATTCATGTAAACCCTTCGTCTAATGAAATATTGGCATTGATTCAACCAAGAAACCAAAATAATTAGTCATTCAACAATCTCCATATATAATACAAATATGCACTTATCTATTTCCCATACAAATTCAATTGACACATTCTGAATTTCATAATAAACTCATCACTTCATCTTAGAAACCACATGTAAACAAAATATATCACACACTAATAATTTTAATGCAATCAGACATTTTAATAGACCATAAATGTGCAATATGTGAATATGATTACTGAAATAAATCAATTCATGCAATCCAATTAGTAATATTAACTTTCTACAAATTTATATGCAAAATCAACTTTCAAATAATATTCAATAGAATATAATCATGCGGAAAATACAAATTTCTCTTGTCATTTCAGATACAAAATCAGAAGATAAACGAAAAGAAAGTGAAGAAATAAAATATAAAAATCAATGATAAATCTGTCTTGAGATTGTTAAAAAAATGGTTCATAATTATATTTTTTAACCAAGACATGACTATGAAAATATGATAAAATTGTGATTTATTGGTACAAAATACTGGATAGAGTTTGACTTACTGAAATCAAGATATACGCACGAGAATATGTACAAATTGTGATTTAATTAAACGGAAAAATTAAAAAGAAATGAAATGAAGCAAAGTATATGATTGAAAATTTTCATAATACATATTTCACCTTGTGCACTAATGCTAACATGATTAAATGGACGTCCATTTCGCAAAGATATAATGCTTCTTCCATAATTGATATAACCAAATAATTTTGTTGGACGAACCAAAGTGTTGGCATACTCATTCATGAATGGAATAGATACGAACTAAAATGACTTGGAAGGAATTTTATTTCTGAAAAATAATTTATACATAAATTAATTTCAGCAAAATAAAAACAATAAATATTTTGAAAAGACGAGTAAATTTAGAAATTATTTTCTCTTGAATTGATTTGGTGTAGGAAATGTTTTATTAGGAGTCCTTATTTATAGATTGTCAAGTGTTTTTTTGATTTGTTGCACCTTTTAAAATATATTAGTGTGGACCGTTAGATCACATTTTTTTCATATTTAATGGTCTAGATTGTACTTTATCAAAATATGGTGTTTTTTAATCATATAACTTTTTGAATAGTTATGTACATTTTGAAACAACATTGACTCCTTCATATACTGATATACACATTTTGCAGAGGAATAGTCGCGACTAGTCATTGAGCTAATCGGATGCCTGCTGACCATAATCAAAGCTTCTGCAACACCTGCACTCGTGTGCTAATTGACGTTCCAAAATTCTGTTATACCAGTGGACCCGCACTCCAACTCTGTCATGTTTGCAAAAGCACTCAGACATCTATGAGTCGTGAATTTCTGGACTCTATATATATTTAGGACTTTACTCAGTGTACATAATTATTGTACATATGAGTGTCCATAACCCTCACAAAGATTCACACCATTTGCAAAAAATCTAAAAATTGCATAAATTTATAAACAATAAAACCTTAAAAACATTTCTACATTGCAAAAAAATGAAAGCTAGTAATCACTTTTTTTACACTATAAATAATGAAGATGTAGAAATATTACAATGATTCTAAAAGTTAGTAATCACTTTTCTTACACTATAAAATTGTATAAAAGAGCAAAGTATATATAGGCAACTATATAGGACGACGTCCAAATCCTAATAGGCGAGTTATAGTTGAAGTAGAATATCAAAATTGTGTTAAAACACGAAAAGGGCTTGGGCCAGTTAACCATGTCGCTCGAGCGATAAGTTAGCGACAGGTCCATCGTTCGAGGGCTGACAGGCGACAAGCGAGCGACCAAGTCTCGGAAGAAAATTTACAGGTGTTGCTCAAGCGGCCTCTAACGACAAGTTATGAAATGCAGCGACTTTTCTTTCCGATCCATAATCTCAACATCTTCAAGTCCAATACAAATTCCAACTTTCAATAGGACTTCCAAATATAATTTCAACTTGAATAAGACTCTAATAGCATTCAAAACTGAATTTTTCTTGACATATACTTCAATTAAATTTTTTCAATTACTTCAACAAAAAATTCGGGTCACACTTAAATTCTAACAATCTCCACAATGACATGAATTCCACTGTAACGAACAAAGTAACAAAATTTTCTCCACCTAAAGAAGAAAATCCATCAACAAGGAATGAGCTGACTCTTTAACAATAATAAAAACTGATTTTTCCAATCAAAGACAAAATACTCCACCATTCCAATGAATCCAAATACCACTTTGAAGAATTATCTCAAAATTTCAAAAAATCATAATGATTTTAAAATTCACCAAATTGGGCCGTAACATACCACAAAGTAGAATCAAATCCAAATTCTTTTAAAGAAGGCATCTCGTTAGATTGTACACTTTCTATTACGTTGAAAGCATGTTCAACAAAATCAACATTCACATACCTTTTTTCACTAGGTCCATCCCTAGCAATAGAATATAATGACATCGCAGGTGATGGTGACAAAGCGACATTATCCATATCTTTTGAACTCCACTTAATTATATTCTTCAAATTCGACCTTTTACAAGCTCCTAAAGATATTGTACCAAATTGAGTGTCTACGGACCACCACCCAATAGTACTGTAACTCCTACTCTCCTAGTAGTGTCTTGGGCAACTTAGTTCACACTATTGACATAATTTTTTGCCCTCGACTCGTTATGCATTGTCATTGATCTCGAATTTTTTGAAATTGTCCAAATTTTTTATTTCATTTTTTAATTTTCAATTTAAATTTTTCACCATGTTCTCTCTCGGCTTCTCGAAAATCCCCTCTTGAGTAGGGTGGGACGCTTCGCCTTGGTTCAATCCACCTATTATTTTGGGCTGGACAAAAGTTCCTTAATCGAACCGGACCAAACCGAATCGAGCGGTTCTTCATAAATTAAATATCTAAACGGGTGTATGAATCAAGAACCGATGGGTTTGGTTCGGTTCTCGGTTCTAGGCCAAGAACTGAAGAACCAAATCTAAATAATTTTTATATTGAATTAATTAAATTATTTTAATTTTTTCTAAATAAATTAACAAATTAATTAGGTAAATTTAAATTTTTTTTTGAATTTTCTGGTCCAATTTATTAATATTTATTTTTTGGTATTTGTATATATTGAATTAATTTTATTGAACAGCTTGTTATTTATATGTTTTTAAATTGGACTACGTTAATTTGTAAGTTACGAATGAACATGTTATTAGTTTAAATTGGGTTACATTAATTTGTAATAGTTACGAATGAACATGTTATTAGTTATATTTATATAGTGTTGTTGTAAATATTAAAAAATTTAATTATGGTACGGAACCGAACCAAACCCGAACGATTTCATAATTATATTTGGACCCGATGATTTCATTTATTAAATACCTGAAAATTTTGGATCAGTTCGATTCTGAACCTAATTAAATCGGACCATGTCCAACCCTACTATTATTGATGATAAAGTCTTTGTAATCATTAAACCCAATATGAATAGATAGGAAGAAGGTGACTGTACTGGATATAGCAAAAACACTGTCCAATTCTCCCTCCCTTGGTAACCTCTAAAAGCACTCAATAATCCATGCTTTGACTAGAAGTGTCTCCCTCCCTCCTAAAGGTTTATCTAGATTTGATTGACAATATTACTATTTGATCTTATAAAGAATGAGCCCATATTTGGCATATATTTTTTTCAAAATACATTATTTCAAAATTCATTTTCAACAATATATTCTTCAATAAAAAAATATTTTTCATCACATCAATATTTTTTCCTTATTTTTTAATCATATATTTTCCATCATATCACTATTTGAAATACATTTTTTCTCAATAATATCTATCAAACACATCTTGAATGGTACAATGGTCATTGGGTCCCCTGCCACCTACATAGAACTAATCTTAAGATTTTCCACCTTACACGCATACATCACAAGGATAGATGAAATATTAGTAATGTTGAATGAGTTCATCACAAGCAATAAGATGGATTGATAGATTTATTTATGAGAAACAACATGCACAGATTTTTTTTTTATTTTTTTTTTTTTATTTTTTTGTTTTATTTTGTTTTGTTTTGTTTTTTGTTTTTTTGTTTTTTTTTTGTTTTAACAGATTATCAACTCGTAAGCATTCTTGGAAGTTGGACACAATATAAATTTAAATTAGGCAATACAGCGTTGTTGCCTTATCATCTGTAATGATTTCTGTAATTTTCGTATGTACAGACAATTTTATTATTTATTTATTTATTTCTTGCTATACATCTACTATCTATTATCCACTTTTGTTTTAACTCTGTTTTATGAGGATTAAAAATAAGATTTTAATAAATTTTGATAAAAAATATGTAATACGTGGTTAATTCCTACCAAATATTGACTCAGTTTTTACCAGAGTCTCCAACTTTTGTATCTTATTCTATGATGCCACGAACGTAAGGAAACAAAAACCAAGTGGCATTGGCCCACTACCTTTTTATTTGTTTTAACCAATTCATTCAAAAACCTAAAAGACTAACTGTTTCAAATTAGGTGTATTGCCCTCTTCTCTTTACCACCTTATTACTCAAATTCTCACCAACCAATTATTGGTTTTCTTATTCTTCCATCATTTACACATTGGATGAATTCAGATTTTGGTCCCACACTTTTCATAGGTTTAGGGAAATCTTTCCAAATTTCTCATCACTTCTTATCTTTTCAACTCGGCAATCTTTCTTGAAATCTGTTCTCCAATTTTTACCGTTCATCCAATCAATTATTGATATATTATTTTAAATTAATATATAATCAATTTGGTGGTTAGTGGTGAAATTAATGAGGGTAAATTTGACGTGATATATTAATTTAAAAATAATGTGTCAATAATTAATTGAGTGAACAACAAGTTGAACAGCAAAAAATGAACAGCAGATATCAACTCTCTTTTCTATTCTTAATGAAGTATGTCCATTTGCATTTTTATTTAATAAGTCAAATCTCTTAAAACAAATCAAATTTTATTTATTTAATAAAACTCTCAACTTGCATCTAGGCAGAAACAATGGATTTCTACCCCAGTTGCATATCCTCATATGCAGATGGCTCTCTTTCTCGCTAACAGCTTTTCTTTATCAGCGGTAGTTAGTCTTCCTGTCATCAACAACTCTTCCTGCAATCAGTGATAAGATTTCCATTTTTATTGAAAACGTAAACTTGTATATATAGCCAACAAACAGCTGAATGGCTTATTCGAAAAAGTCTGATACGCTACTTCCAAACACACTTATTTATGAAATGGCTTCTTTGATACAAATTCTGGGCTTGAGCTTATGGCTCTTCTTGGCCAGCCAAAGCTCCAAAACTGCGGTTTCGCAGAATCCTACAGAGGTTGTTCAAGGAAGTGTATATATTGATGGAGGTTCGTCAATTGGTATGACAGATGCAGATTTCATTTGTGCTACAATGGATTGGTGGCCTCCCACTAAATGTGATTATGGAACTTGTAGCTGGGGCAATGCTTCTCTTCTCAATCTGGTACTTCTTAAGCTGCTTCTACAATTATTATTGGGTTTTCACACGGGGTTTGGCATTGTCACTATCCTAGAATATCACTACGAGTCCAGAAAGTACAAGAGAGGACTATTTTTATTTTTATTTTTTTCTTTTAACATAATTATGAATTGGGGAAGGTTTTGATTTTCCTGGTTTGTATACCGCCGCGTTTCCCAATCCATTTCTATTAATGCTTCGACGAAGTCTAGCTAGTCTTTTCAATTTTTATCATAAGACATTTCAACAGAATTGTAAAATATCTTAGAACAGAAGAATACTGTGAAGAAACTGATGTTGTATTGATTCCCGTTCAATTTTTAACCAAGTTTCCATTTTATTTTACAGGATATTAGCAACAAGATTTTGCTAAATGCGATCAAAGGTATAATATTAACTGTAAATTAACGAAGTATTTCTCTATTAATAATATTGGATTGAAATTTTATCTTATTGCAGCCTTTTCTCCCCTGAAAATTAGACTTGGTGGAACTTTGCAAGATAAAGTCATATACCAATTTAGAAATGATCCCGGAGCATGTACCCAATTTATTAATGTTAGCACAGAGATGTTTGGATTTACTCGAGGTTGCTTGCCCATGTCCCGATGGGACGATTTAAATAACTTTTTCAAGATGGCAGGGTAACAATATTTTTCAAAAATTCAAACTTCAACTGTTAGTTCCTGAACCTATTTTACCCGGTTTCATATACTTCCTATACATTAACAGGGCAAAGGTTATCTTCGGCTTGAATGCATTAAATGGGCGTACAATTGGTTCGGATGGGTCTACAACAGGAGCTTGGAACTCCAGCAATGCAGAATCTCTCATAAGATATACAGTCAATAAAGGCTACAGTATTTACGGTTGGGAGCTTGGTTAGATTTCTTTATACTTCTGATGAACTCATCGTCCAAATTTCAATGAGTGCAATTCAATTTTGATGTATAATAAAATCTGATCAGGAAATGAACTGAGTGGCAATGGAATTGGAGCAAGTATTGCAGCAGATCAATATGCATCTGATGTGATCACTCTTCAGAAAATAGTGCAAGATGTTTATAGGGGCTTCGAGACGAAGCCACTAGTCCTTGGACCAGGAGGATTCTTTGACGCGAACTGGTTCACAATATTTGTAAAGGGAGCATCCAACTCACTTCCAGTGGTCACACACCACATTTACAACCTCGGTCCAGGTATCTAACTTAGGATAATCTCCACTGCATTCCCTATTAAAACAATGTAGTTAGTAAGTAAATTCTTTTGTGCATAGGCGTGGATGAGCACCTGGTTGACAAGATACTTGATCCGTCCTATCTCGAGCGTGGGTCGCAGCCCTTCAAAGATCTTCAAAGTATTCTCCGAAGTTCTGGAACTTCGACCACAGCGTGGGTTGGTGAAGCTGGGGGGGCTTATAACAGTGGTCATAATCTGGTCACGAATGCATTTGTCTTTAGCTTCTGGTACACAATTTTTCTTTTTCTTCTTTAGATTCTTGTTACATATTGAGACAGTTAAAAATGGTTCTTGGCACAGGTACCTGGATCAGCTTGGCATGACAGCTACTTATGATACTAAAACATACTGCAGGCAGTCACTGATTGGTGGAAACTATGGTCTACTCAACACAACCACCTATCTTCCGAATCCTGATTACTACAGGTGATCTTATTATATTCTAATTCAACTCTTTGATTATAACAGTTTATCTTACTATCAGTACATAGATCTGGTCTTTGATTATAACAGTATATCTTACTATCAGTACATGGATCTGATGTTCTCATTTTGCCTTTTGCCTAATAATTTGTTTATGCAGCGCTCTTCTTTGGCATCGTCTGATGGGAAGACAAGTTTTATCAACGCACTTTGTAGGGACAAATAAGATTCGTGCATATGCTCACTGTTCAAAGAATTCAGTAAGTAAAACAAAATTTGATTCTAACGTCGTGTTATAATAGTCTAGTAATGTTTTACGAACAATGTTACAGCGGGGAATCACATTGCTGTTTATCAACTTGGATAATAATACAGCAGTTGAAGTTGGCCTTTCAATCAAGAATGCCATCTTAGTCGAGAAATCAACATCCCAAAAGACACAGTTTGGAAGGGTACCTGGAGAAAAGAAGGCCACATATCAAGTTATGAGAGAAGAATATCATCTTACACCTGAAGATGGTGATTTACATAGCCAAATAATGCTTCTAAATGGCAAAGCATTAACAGTAAATTTTTCAGGGATAATTCCTTCTTTAGAACCTAGGAGAGTAAATCTCTCAGAACCATTAACTGTATCTCCTTTCTCAATTGTATTTGCTCAAATACCATCTATTCATGTTCCTGCGTGTATCTGAGCATAGTCAAATTACGGTTATTGATATTTATTCATATATTCTTTACATTGACAGCCTTTCAAGTCTGAGATTGTGGAATAAAAATCTTCTACCACCAAGAAACTGGGTTTAAAATCGAGTCCAACTTCGTTAATGGAATGCACTGGTGAAAATTGCTTATTTTTAAGAATAGAATAAAATTTCATCGTGCTTACAATAAACATGGTTAGAGGGTTCAAGAATAAGTTAATACAATTTCAACCAGCATGACTGTTTATCAACTAAAATACATCATCAACAAAATAAAGTGCATGTTGAAATCCGAGATCCTATTCCACGAACTTGAAGAGCTAAACTGTGGATTTCTTATATCTTGAATCGAAACGTTATGAAATAGAATATTCCAAGAAGATTTAACTTGGTAGGACCTGCTGTTCTTGCAAAGCTAGAGGAATAGCTGGTCTCCAGTTGTGCCCTCTGGGCAGTCCATGAGTGCAATGCCTACATCTGACAAATATTTTAGAATTGCATCAGATTCTTCATATTGCTTATTTTTTTCTTGCATTATTCCTTTCTTCAATCTTCTGTAGCACTTGATCTTCTGTCAACTTTGCGCGTTTTAGTGCATAATCCCGCAGCTGTTGCAAACCCTGGAATATGTATGACCATAAGCATAAAATAAACTTTATTCACTGATTAAGGATTAACGTCTGACAAGGCCTAAATTTTGAAATAAAACCCACAGATAGCATTAAAAAATGTGACTCCACAAATAAATGATATCATTGGAGATGAGCAATGCAGGATGGTTTTACATGGTGGAAGCAGATGCAATCAAAAGAGAGTTACTAGAGATTTCAAAAGATTTTAAAATAGCATGAACATGTGTAATTTATGCCTTTTGCAACAGACTTGCAACTTAATGGCCATATGTCAGGAATAAAACATGTCTAGTGCAGCATGAAAACTTAAGTGCAAGGCTAACTCGAACAACTGTTCATTTTTTTCATTTTTCATTATTTTATTTATTTGTGGTGTGGAAGGGGGGGGAGAGAGAGAGAGAGAGAGAGAGAGAGTAACTTATTACCTCGGTGTAACTACTTGGAAAGAGTCCCAGAACAGTCAGAACATTCCTTATGGTATTTTCTAAAGCAGCGACTCTATTCGCAATTCTTGCTTCTTTCCCTGAGAAAACCACACAGGTCATAGAAGGACGCAAATGTGCCTCAACTTTCAATAAGAGAGTAAAATGATACAACATAATTGAAAAGGATATCCAAAATTAAGTTAAAATCCAAGAAATAACTACTTTGCCTAAAATGCCTAAAAGGACAGTGTAATGAGAACACTGACTTATAGTTTCAGGAAACCATATCTACTATCTCATCCATGCTTTGGATAATCTATGAAAAACACTTTTCTGATTTGAACTGAAGGAGAAAACAAGGATTCAAATATAAACCAGCATAGGAAAATTAACCGACAAATAAAATTGCTTAATCATGCAACTGAAACCAATATACCTTACAAGTATGTAGAAGGTCATTGATGGTCTTCAATGGCTCTGACATTGCAGCCAATGTTACGGGGAGTATGAAAATCATCAGACATTGATGTTAAAAACTCATCATTAAATTTGTCAATACAAAGTGCAGTTCCTGATGGAATGCAATCCTTCCAGCTTGCCTCATCATGCTGGGACAGAATATCCTCACAATCATGTAACGCATGCGACCAAAGCAAAATCTTAATATGGAAGTCTGACGTAACAGTAAAAATATGGAGACATACAAGTTTTGCAGCATTCTAATACTGAATATTACAGCTGCATGAATATAGGAGCACCAACAAAGAGAATTTTAGAAAGAGTATCTTCAAAGAGACTTCTATCAAAAACAAATTCCAAATAAATTGGGGGTTGGCTACACTAATTCTTTTTTACGACTTAAATTCCGTCCATAGCTAGAAAGAATCATTGTGATCATCCTTCACAACCACATCACCAATTTTGATTTTTGTTTGACATTACTTCAGAGCTTGTAATTATCTCTTCTATTTTTTTATCTCAACAAATTAAGGCTTCTGTACATTGAAAGTTGAATCCATCGTTTGTTTCTTTCCTTTCCATTCGCTAGCATTTCTTCCGTTTCATTGATAATGTTTGGATACTCTTTTTCTATTAAAAATGAGGAAGGAGAAGTAACTGGCCCCAGGTTAAGAGAGAAAAAAATCTATAGGGACAGGCTTGGAAGCACAGTAAAGCAGTGCTTCAAGACAATATCACAAAAACAAGGGGAATAACACATGCAGAACTCTGAAGGCACCAGAACTTGCAAAAGCAGGTACTTTTGAAATATTCAAATTATGAAAGAGCTTGANAATATCACAAAAACAAGGGGAATAACACATGCAGAACTCTGAAGGCACCAGAACTTGCAAAAGCAGGTACTTTTGAAATATTCAAATTATGAAAGAGCTTGACGCAGGAGAAAAGGATTTGATATTTACAAAATGAAACATGGAAAGTATTGTACCTGATATATGTAAAAAATACAGTCTGATGCACTTTCAAGCTGTGAGTAATTGATTGGCGAACAATGAGTCCCCATCAGGAAAAGTCTCAAAGCTAGTGTGATGCACTTTAAGGATCATGTTATTCGTACACGGGGGTTTACCCGGCCCCACCTGCCCCCCTGGGAATAGGGGGGCACGATTATTTTATTAATCGTGGGCCCTCTCCTCATGTGAGGGGGGTGTACACGTGTAAACCCCCATGTACAAATGGATTAGTCCTTTAATTTGTTTTTACATCTCCATTCGAGTCTAGGCTTGTGTGTGTGTGTGAGAGAGAGAGAGAGAGGAGCCTGTACCTGCCGAATTGTGAAAAAGTTTCCAAGAGACTTTGACATCTTCTCTGCATCAATAGTTACAAATCCATTATGTATCCAATAGCTTACATTGCTCTTGTGGCACGCAGCACAGCTTTGCGCTATCTCATTTTCATGATGGGGAAAAATTAGATCCATTCCCCCACCTTGAATGTGAAAAGAATAACCTAGCTAAGTAGCACTCATGACACTGGACTCAATATGCCATCCGGGTTTACCAGGTGTTAAGATTTGGGGTTCCATATTAAAATGTCAATCTTGTTAAGAGGAGTAGTCCAAACTCTTATAAATTGGTCTATGTTTTCATCTTTATTCAATGTGTGATTCTATCTCTTAACATGCCTCCTCAAGATGGTGACTCATTTGAGCAGATCAATCTTGAAATTCACATGCTCAATTTTTTTGAGTCTTAATCGGATCGAATCGCTCGTTGGAGCTTAATGAGCTCTGATACCATGTTAAGATTTGGGGTTCCATCTTAAAAAATCAACATTGTTAAGAGGAGTAGCCCAAACTCTTATAAATTGGTCAATATTTTCATCTTTATTTAATGTGGGATTCTATCCCTTAATACCAGAACCCCACGGACTATCCCAAAATGGTTCTCCCTCCTTTGCAGACTGCAAACAGACAGACAACCACTCAAATGATTGGAAAAAATGGTAGACCTTTAAAATGAACAAGGGTGAAAATTCAACAACCCATGTGGATACAAACTTCTCTTTAATTAACTGAAAAGTGAAAACTCAATGCCCTTGCACCCACTATCATTAAGGAAGGGAATATTTTCCAGAAAAAGCATTGTAAACTAACATATGCTCTAGTTAGATTGCTTAAATGCATTTCTCTCTATTAAATACATATCATAATTATGGACAGAGCTGAAGTTACAAGAATGTACTTTCCATAATGCAAAGTCAGCTGGGTTTTTCTTCCTTGAGTCCACTGCCACCCGTTCACCCACTCTATTATCTTCTAACTTACGGCCAGATAATCGTCCCAATCATGCTACTCGTACCGATTTTTTTGACAATCACTTTGACCGAGGGGGCCGCCACATGTCTATCGGTCAAAAAAGTTGTCAACAAAATCGGTACAAATAGATTAATTCTAATCGTCCATAGTCCGGGAATTTGTCTACAGAGAAGTACATGTCACCTTGGATAGTGTACGCACACCCATTATCAAGTATCTGTTACCAAAGTAAAAAGTCTCCACTTAATGCTAACATGCTGAATTTCTTTGTAATTAACAAAATCCAGGATAAAATGATAGATCAAAGAGAATTCTAAAATCGAGAGTTCAAATTAAATGAAAAATGAATTTTCACTAGTTTACAATGTTCTACACAATTTCCAGGAACAATTTCCTTTCCAATACTACGAGAACATCAGGAATTCGATCTTGGATTACTCAAATTAAAGTCTTTGATGTAAATGAGGGATTATATTTTGAGTTTCCTCCGCAAATACAGATTTATTTTATTTTGTTTGCAAAATGGAAATAAAGGTGAACATCTTCAATAAAGGTGGCCAAACTGCAAGAGAAATTACTTTATCACAAAGCCACATAAGTTACCTGCTTAATCATCTCAATGATTTCTGGAATGTGATCAGAGACTCGAGGTCCCATTGAAGGAGGAAGACAATGAAGATATGCCATATCACAATGAAACTCTTCACAATATCATCTGCTTAAAATTATCGGATCCTCCCCCAATTCATTTGCTCTGGCAATAATCTACAGAATTCGAAAATTGCAGACTCAGCTATCCTGTCATACATACGTAAGAAATTGTTGGTACTTATAAGAAAGCTACAGTATCAACCTCTGGAAATTCTATGGCTTTCTCAAAAATATAATAATATTAGTAGATATGGTAGATATGCACAAATACATCTTTCAGCTCTTTGAAACAAAACTTGACCCACCATGTCCTCAACGTCAATGAAATTGCGAACGTAGTTGACTTCATATCCCAAATATTTGAGGTATCTGCCTAATTTTCAAAGAATGGAACAAGAAAAATGCAATTATTCTAAAAATTAATGCTTTACTTCGAACAAGTAGGAAAAAGTAAAAACTTAGCCAAAACAGAAATCCTAAAGGCACAGTGAAATTTATTAAAGCACGTTAGGTTATTTACGCGGACAAAATGACTAATTTGTAACGTATTATAAAATTTAAAGACCAACGGTGCAATTTGTATAAATTAGGTTACGAGATATAAGGTTCGAGCATGAGAAGAGGAAAAACACGGTGTCGCATTTTTGTTAACCTATTGTCTGGGCACTATTCGAGCGACAAAAATAGAGTGCATGTCGTCCGTTTGTCGCTAAGCTATCACTTGAGCGACAGTGCGTCGTTTGCTTGTCGATTGCTTATCACTCGAGCGACAGTCGATCCAAAAAACCCTAATTGCTGTTTTGAAGTATTTTTTTTCGGCTCATTCAACCTAATTACCCTCTCATATATATATCCAAGCCTATGCACGAATTGTTTAGTGGTTGATTATTATTCTTGTCTCATATATTTCGTTAGAGATCTAAGAACACATTCCTTCTTTGTGATTTATTCTTTTAGTCTTGAGATCTTTCAACCACACTTAGGGAAAATATCAAATTGAAGAATTCAAAACACCTACTTCTTAAATATCCTTAGGAAAGTACTTTCTTAGTTGAACTTCAGAAGCTGTTAGAGGTTGTACTGCAAGCACAGGAAAAACACAAGAATTGGAGATTCTTGGAAGTCCACTTGGAAGAGACAGTCGAAGACAATCGAGAAGCTGGAAGGAGACAGCAGATCTTGGAAGTTACAGGAAATAGATCGGAAAGTTTAGTGAAGTTGGCTAGACAACATCTAACTGTAGAAGATCAGGAAGTTGGTGGGTACAGCAGATCTTAGAGACTACAAGAATTACAATAGTGGGAACTAGTGGAATTTGTTGGGCTGGAATTAGACTGTAATCCATATTGTCTATAATGGAGGTAACTAGCTTGGTCCCAAAGTTTTTACCTAGTTGGGTTTTCCCGTCATCAATATTAGTGTTATTTATTTCTTTCTTATTAAAAACTGTGGCAATTTAACTTAGGATAATTAGATTGTTTGTTTAATCATTTAGAAACAAAATGTGAATTGTTGCTTGTTAATTGTATTATTTCACACGTAAGGTCAAATTTAGTACACTACGTAATTTTTCAATTGGTATCAGAGCCTATATTCCAATCCTGGCCTTAGATTTCTAGATGAATAATTCTTTATCCCTCCCTGCCATATTTTGATGGCAATAATTATGCTTATTGGAAGATCAAAATAAGAGGTTTCCTAAAATCTATGGATGAGCGAATTTGGTTGAGTGTGGTGAATGGTTGGAGTGCCCCTAGTACAATTGTAGACAACGTAGTAACCCCCACTCCTATCGCTAATTGGTCTAAAACTAATTTGGATGAATGTAATTGGAATAGTAAAACATTACATGATCTATTTATGGTAATATCCCGGAGGAATTTAGGCGAGTGTCCATGTGTGAGGTAGCCAAGAGGTTTGGAATATCTTACAAACCACACATGAGGGAACACATGTTGTAAAGAATTCTAAGTTGTAGATGTTAACCATTAGGTTTGAAGATATTAGGATGAAAGAGAATGAAATGTTTGATGAGTTTTATGAGAGCCTAAACAACATAGTGAATTCTAGTTTTAACCTATGCAAGAGAATCCCGGATCCTAAAATTGGAAGAAAAACCCTTAGATCCTTACCTGAGCGATGTAGGGTTAAAATCATTGCTATTGAAAAGAGTAAGGATATAGACTCTATTAAGGTGGAAGAGCTGGTTGGATCTCTCCAGACTTATGAACGTACATTAGCTATACCTACAAACGATAAGTCATTGGTCTTAAAAATTGTGAGGAATAGGCATAAAGAGTCCTCGAATTCTGATTCTCCTAATGAAGAGGAGTTAGCTTATTTTGGTAAAAAAATTCGAAAAATGTTTAGGAATAAACAAAAACCTCAAGAGAAGCATAGAAGTGGTCAAAGTGAGTCTAGAAAAAGTTCTAAATCTGTGAGATGCCATAATTGTCGAGGTTTTGTTCATGTTAGGACTGAGTGCCCTAGCAGTAGAAGAAATTTGAATAAAGCTATGAATGCTACTCTCATTGATAACGAATATAACTCGAACAATCAAAGTGGAAAATCTACTCTTGAGGAAAGTGGAAAATATATTATCTTTACTACGAGAATTAAGAATGGAACTGAGCGGAGGAGTGAAATAAAAGAGGACTTAGATAGTGATGAGGATTCTGATGAAGAGTCTATGAGTGAGGAAGATATCCATGAGGCTTATGATAAAATGTATTAGGAGAGTCTTAAAATTCTTAAAAAAACAAAGCCTTGAGTGCGAGAATAAGGAACTTGAATTGGAAAATGAGAAGTTAGTAGCGCATTTAAGGAATCTACCTGAATCGCGAGTGAAGTGAAATCCATGAATGAATATTTAGATACTCAGGTTAGGAATCTCACTAGTGAGCTTGAGAAGACCTCTAGGAGAGCTAATAAGCTAATAGTTGAAAAGAAAACCTTAAAAATCCAGGTTAAAAATCTTCTGAGCGATCTAGAGCATTCCAAATCTCAATTTCTTGTCTTTTCTAGTGGTTCTATGAAACTAAATAACATTTTGGGAATGGGCAAGCCGTCGGTAATAAGGGAGGTTTAGGTTTTAAGGAAAATAGTGCTAGTACTTCTAAGACCACGTTTGTCCCTGTCATTGAACAGCCCAAACATGTGCCTAACCCCGATCTTAAGGATAAGGAATTTGTTAGACAAAGGCCTACTAGACAGGACCCATCGACCTAGGAATAGACGTCAGCGTCCACATAACATTGGTCCTAGATTTGTCTTGACCTGCTTTCATTGTGGTGAGTTAGGACACATACACCCTAGATGTCATCAATTCCTGAATAGCCAAAGAATCAAGAGCTTTAATAGGAATAAAAATCAGGAATTTGTTGGTCACATTGACTTTAGTATAACATTTTATTTGTTTTATGTAGTACATTTTTAATATTTTGAAAAAAAAAATGAGGACTAAAATGAAATAGATTTTAAATTCCTATCTTATTTGAGCCAATATATTTTTAATATTTTAAAAAAATGAGGACTAAAATAAAATATGTTATGAATTCCTATCTTATTTGAGCCAAATAATTGTGTATTGATAAAGTGATAAATGCTGATTTTGATAATGATGATCTTTTGTGATTTAGATAGAGTTTGATTGCAATCTTAATTTTATAAAGTTTAAAAGTAATCATAATTTTATCTTTTGAAATCAATTCTTATCCAAATTTCATATATACACTTTTTTTAAATTCTAGTTGTGTACAAACTTAATTGAGAATTTCAACTATAAATAGTGTGCAATAGTCCCACAATCCACTACAAAATTAGGAGTTTATGAACAATGTAAAAAAATTTTAAAGTCTTAAAAAATGTGAAATCCTTCAAAAATGAGAAATGAGAAATGATGGGTATCTCGTTTGGTCACCGATATATTCTATAAAGAGAAATGTGTTTGAATTGTCTATGTTATTGTTATATAATTACGTATGAAAACTGCACGTATCTTACTCGGTATTTTTAAATACCCACTCTTGCTATAATTTTTTAGGTTAGGTCGGATCAATTGGAACTGTAATGAAATGATGCAGCAAACTGCTAAGGAATTTCAACATGCGAAAAACAATAAGTTTTACTGCCTTTATATTTACTAGTTTGATTTGTTCCAATATTATTATTGAATTAGTTAGTTGGGAATGTAAATTTTTTTTAAAGATACGATTTCATGATTTAATCATTAAGTTTATTTTTTTCCTTTAAATCATTAGTCAGTTTAATTTGTTCAAAGACAATTATTTAATTTGTGATTGTGTTTTCATTATGGATATTCCAGTTATTTAATTTAAAAAATATTATTTTATCGTTCTACAAAGAAAAGTGAATTTTTGGTAACACTCAAATTTTTGTGAAAATTGGGGCGTTACAAGTTTAGTGATACTCAGTTAACTTCACCTCATTCTGAAGTTTCTTATCATTTTCTAATTCTCCTAATTGATCAGGTTTTTGTTTTAGGCATGGCGTCTCGGATTCATTAAACATTATATCTCTACTATTAATAATCTTAATGTCTTACACCCCTAAAAAACAAATTGTACCCTTTAACCTATTCAAGATAGCTTTACACACATATTTTGTGGCCCTAGGTTCCAACTTATTCTCATATGTGCATCGGTTATACAACTAAACACCATATGCTAAATTTGGTAGCTTTCCTATCCAAAGTTCTTGAGGAGTTTTAAAATCAATAGAACTAGATAGAGATCTATTTATTAAGTAAGCCGCAGTGCAAATTGCCTCAATACAACAACCTTTAGCAAGCTTTGAGCTGATCATCATGCATTTGACCTTGTTCATTAAGGTTATGTTCATTCCTTTAGCAACCCCATTTTGTTGATGTGTGTACTTAACAATCCTATACCTTATTATTTCTTTTTGCTGACTAAAGTTATCAATATAAAACTCAATATCATTATCAATTCTTAGAGTTTTTAACTTTTTATCTAATTGATTCTCAACCATTTTAAGCCAAGTCCTGAATTTGTCATATTTAAAGACATGCCCTTTATCTTCAAGAATCCCCATGAAATGAGGTTCCTTTTTCAGACTAGGCACATAGCTAACATTTGTTATTGACCTCACAATGCCATCATGCATTTTGTTGGCAATGACATCAATATCAACCATAGTTTGTGAGTCATTATTACCCATATATACCTTTATAGGTTTTATCTCCTTATAGTTGTAAAACCAGGATCTAATGGGACTGTTGTGGTTTTCAGTGGGCATTGGAGTTTGAATTAGAGGGTTTTGAAGATATCAAAATTATGGACCAGAGGAAAAAGTCGCCAAATTTTCGCTAGTCTGGCGCTAGTTGGATGCTCGAGCAATCTCTATGGAAAACAACCAGAGAGTCTGTCGCTTGAGCGACAGGTTTTTCCGGCCCAAGCTCTTTCGCTTTTTGATGCATTTTTAGACTCACTTTTCATCTACAACTTAAAACCTAGGGCATGTATATATATATATAGTTCACGACTTGTAACAATATTATTACATTCTATCATTGAGAGAATTGAGAGAAAACATTCTTGAGAGCCTAGGTTTCAATTGATTATTGAAATCTTAATATTGTAAACACAAATCTATTGATTTTATAGTGGAATGCCCTCCTCAAATTTCTTGTGTTCTTGTTTTTCTTCAACTTTATTTCATTGTCGTCATATCTTGTGATTCAGATTTCATAACAAGGGGTATCAGAGCTAGGTTGATTGTTATGCATGACGACGATGAATTATGATATTATATTGTTGGATAGAAACACAAGATTCACATTGTGGCAAGTGAAGATGCGAGC
>CAIGRO010121147.1:0-16950 GCA_903798355.1 Fraxinus baroniana | reverse complement strand
AAAGATGTGATCATAAATATGCATTGTATCTAGAATACACTAGGAAAATATCTAGTCCAAATATGAGATCTAGAAGCCTCTGAAAATATATGGACTAGAATTCTCTAGATTAATGTATGGTCTAGAAGTCTCATGTAAGCCCTAGATAAAGAGGAAGAGTCCCTCCATTTTATAACATCAAGTCAAGTCAAGTGTTATAAGTTTTGAATTGAGAAATATAAGTTACCTTTACTCACTTCTTCCTATTAGTGTTTTTCTTCCTCTCAAGCCTTAGCCAAATCAAGTTCCTAAATCTCTCTTTCCTCAAACAAAGATTGGATGATCCATCGATAAATCCAGGTATGGATCCGAGTCTTTCCTGTCTGGGGTCTAAAAAAGTACTTGTTTATGTTGCAGAAAAGGATGTTGTCAGAGAAAGAGGATTTTACTACAAGGAAGTTATGGACAAGAGTGGTTGGAATGGAGATGTTGAGGTTGTGTTGGTTAAAGGGGAAAAACATATTTTCAGTGTGAATTACCCCAAAAGTGATAATGGCATGGCTATGCTAAAAAGAGTGGCTACTTTCCTCAATCAACACAAAGTTTACAACATGCTCGACTTGAAAAGTTGGTTTCTTTGCATTTTTCAGAAAAGTTTCTTATGAGCTTAAACAGATACTGGCATGGCTATGCTCAAAATAGTGACTTATTTTCTCAATAAGCATAAAGCTTACAACGTGTTTGTCTTGGAAATTATATATGTACTGTAAAAATAAAATAAAAAGTTATTTTTAAGTTTATTTGAACATCTATTAGGGCCTGTTTGGCTTGACTTAAAGGCTAAAAAATAGGCTTCTAAGAAAAGTTATGCCAGTCTTCTATATTATTTTTCAGGTCATTTCAACTCTTAGTAAGAATTTCAATGACAATAAAAGTAGCTCTCTTGCTGCGTTGATGGTGATTTTGAAGTATTGTTGCAATATTTTATTTTAATAACATCAAGTATATTTATAGTTGAATTTTGAATAGCCCGTTAAAAGCAAGTTTGAAAAGTGTATATTAACAATTAAATAGTACATAGATAAAAATGAAGGTAGATAAGTGAATAGTGATTGTGAGTACCTTGAATTGTATAAACAAAAAATTACTTGAGTATTTATAAAAGCCCATATATGTTGTCCCATATTTCCCATCCCCATAAATAGACTTTAAATATTGTTAAGCTGCACTCTCTCACTAAATTAAACTTTGTCCCCTCCTTTTCTCTCACTACCGAATATTTAAGTATGTGTCCCCGTTGAGATTTGGGAAAGCACCCACAAACACACAATAACATTCAAGGGGTAATGATATGTAGCTCCATTGGGATTGTAATCTTATTCTAAATGGCATTAAATGATAGGAAAAAAGAAAGGTCTTATCATTTAATGCCATATTGATGTCATCTAAATTGATATTGCAAATCTAGTGGGCTAAATAGCATTACTCGTTAAACATTCACTTACAAACATAGATGTGTGGAACTGAAGTAGATGAATTTTAGAAATTTTCTGCTTGTACAGAAAATCTCTTGCTAAAAATTGTACATATACTCATATGAGGTGGTTTCCATGTGAATTAAATATTGTAAAAAAAAATGGGGCCCACCCTTTGTGTGTATTCTATAAGGATTCTGTATTTTTTTTTCTACAAGTGTAGAAGTTCTTCAAATTTTATTGTAGTAAAGGATTAATACTAGCTATGGAAATCTTTGGTGGACAAGTAGTGGTCTTTTGGTTTAATGACGTGTTATGCAACAAGAGGCGACAAAATCTACCGCTGGGTATTTCCGATCAAGAGCACTAGTCATTAACAAATTATAAAGATAAAATAGAATTTGGTTCGACTTTTATATAAGTTTTAGGAATATAAAAAGAAAGAACTAAATCATATATGGCTAGTGGACACTCTTCGTGAACAATTTATAAACACTTCGTAAACATGGACTTGAGGTATTTCATTTTCATTTTTTTTGGCAGGCTGGGAGACTTGATACACAGATTTATCTACGTGACGAGTGGTTTCTCTAGTAGCATGCAATAATTTTATATCGAAAATAAAAAGGAGAAAACAGTAAAAAAGAAATAAAAATAAGAATATTGAAATAAACTACAAATTTGTCGTTTGGAATGAAATGAATGTTATACAAATAGGTTTTCATCATGAGAATGGCCGAAGCTAAGAACCTTGCATGATGTCAGAAGCCAAGAACCTTGCATGATGTCAGAAGTTTCCATGGATTGGCATCCTTCTACCGTCGACTCATCAGGAATTTCAGTACCCTGATTACCCCAATCACAGAACGCCTCAAAGGATAGTCTTTCCAATGGTTCGAAGAAGCAAAAACCAATTTTCAGTTAGTCAAGCAAAAGATGATAGAGGATCCCATTTTAGCACTTCCAGATTTTGAAAAAGTGTTTGAAGTAAATTGTGATGCATCTAGAGTTGGTATTGGTGGAGTATTGAGTCAGGAGGGGTGTCCAATAGCATTTTTCAGATAGAAGCTATCATGATCAAAGAAGAACTATTCCACCTATGATCTCGAGTTCTAAGCTATAGTTCAATCCTTGAAGCATTGGCGTCATTACCTAATACAGAGAGAGTTCATCCTCATCACTAATCATGAGGCCCTGAAGTACATCAATGGACAAAATAAATTAAGTATGAGGCCAAATGGGTGGTGTACTTGTAGGAGTTCACATTTGCACTAAAGCACCAATCTGGGAGTCTAAATCGGGTTGCAGATGCTTTAAGCCGTCGCACATCACTCTTCACCGCCATGAGTACCAACGTCATAAGATTTGAGGCATTTCCTGATATGTATGCTACAGACCCTTCCTTCAGGAAAAAAACTCATGAGGTAACTGACAATCAGCGACATGATTTCATTTTGCATAATAGCTATTTGTTTCGTGGATTACAATTGTGCGTTCCAGATTGTTCACTAAGGCAACAAATTATTAGTGAACTTCCGAACATGGGTAATTTCAAGTGAGATAAGACATTGTCTATGGTCTCATCTAAATATTATTGGCCCAATTGAGCAGTGATGTGGCTCATTATGTAGAGCATTGTTATGTTTATCAGCAGTCTAAGGGAGTTCTTACTATTGCGGGCCTTTACACACCTTTACCAGCACCTAAAACTCCTTGGGTTGTTGTCAGTATGGATTTTATGTCGGGACGACCCCATACCCAACAGGCCTTGGATTCTATTTCGTTGTGGTTGACAGGTTTTCAAAGATGTTCCATTTCATAGCCTGCCGGAAAATAAGGAATGCTACCCGAATCGCACATCTTTACTTCAAAGAAATTGTGTGTTTGCATGGTGTTCCTCAATCAATTACTTATGTTCGTGACACTAAGTTCATGAGTCATTTGTGGAAAAGTTAATGGGAGAAACTGGGGACGCGGTTGAATTTTAACAGTGCCTATCACCCTTAGACAGATGGTCAGACCGAAGTGGTGAACCAGAGTTTGGGTAACCTTTTGAGGATTTCGACATGAACTAAGCTGAAGCAGTGGGATTTGGCATTACCTCAAGCAGAATTTGTATATAACAGGTCGAAGAATAGGACTATGGGCATGAGTCCATTAGAGATTGTCTATGGTCGAAATCCACCCGGGGTACTTGATTTAGCCTATATTCCACGTGTGGGTCGTCTGAGTTACAAGGCAGATGAGATGGCAGAGCATCTGCGGGGTATCCATGAACAGGTGAAGCTAGCCATTCACGAAAGTAATGCCAAGTACAAGGTTCAGGCTGATAGTTACCATCGTTAGGTACTTTTTGAAGTTGGTGATTTTGTTTGGGCAGTCTTAACTTATGACTGTTTTCCTGTTGGGGAGTATAATAAGCTTAAGGAGTAGAAGATCAGACCTTGTGAGGTCCTGCAGAAGATCAACGATAATACTTACCGACTGCGCCTTCCCAGCCATTTGAAAACGTCTGATATCTTTAATGAGAAACACCTCAGCCCTTGTTTTGTGGATTCTGATGATACTAATATGAACTTGAGGACGAGTTTTTTCCAACCCGGGGCAACTGATGCAGGAGGATCTGAATCAGATGAGATCGAGCTGTCAGATAGCTCGTTGGTAATGCTAAAGTACTATGAGTTGGTGAATCAGCGCAAGAATAGCAATTAATCGACGACATTTCCTAATTTGGGTCTTTTGGGACAATATGTTAGTATTTTGGTCATAACTTTGACTATCATAGTTGGGGGGACAGTGTCGGGAGGAGATTCAAGTAGTGGACAAAAGTAATATGCTCGACAGTGTGGTTCGGCCCAGGAGACCACTCTTTCCAACATGGAAGACATTGCATTTGGATTAATTTGGAAGGCATAACATTTCTTCATGATGATGCCTTAGTTATATCCGCTATAATAGCAAACTTTGAAGCCAATAGGATATTGGTGGATAATGGGAGTATAGTCAATGTATTGTCCCATGACCCCTATGTAAAGATGGAAATTTCTACTTACCAACTTAAGATGGTCAAAACTCCCCTCCAGGGGTTAGGTGTAGAATAATCATTCCGAAAGGTATTGTTGACCTTTCCCTAACTTTGGGCTCAGATCAGAAGCACATAACAGAGACTGTACCTTTTCATATAGTCCGAACCCCTACAGCATACAACGTTATCCTTGGAAGACCACTATTCAACAAAATTAAGGCTATAGTATCCACCTTTCACTTTGCTATGAAGTTTCCGACAAGTTATGTAAAGGTTGTGCGTGGCGATCAAACAGTGGCGAGGAAGTGTTATGTTACGAGCATTTACGATTTGAACACTAACGTCATACAGTTGTCCACTCCTAAGCTCGAGCTCGAGCATCAGGATAGACTTGCCCCAGTGGAAGATTTGGTATAGGTCGGGGTCAAGCATGATAAAAAAGTAACCATCGATTGGGATCTTGACGCCACTTTCAAGGATGAACTCATCAAGTGCTTGTCTCGCAACATGGATATATTCGTATGGAAGATTGAGGACATGCCTGGGATAGACCTCGATGTTGTAGTCTATAGACTAAATGTGAGACCTGATGCTAGGCCAGTAAAACAGAGAAAGGGGCAATTTGCGCCAAAGAGACGAGAGGTAATACGCAAGGAGATCAACAAATTTGTCAATGCTTAGTTCATCAAGGAGGTATACTATTTAGATTGGCTCGCAGACGTTGTTCTTGTCAAGAAGGCTAATGGCAAGTGGAGGGTATGTATCGACTTCACAGATCTCAGCAAGGCATGCCCAAAAGACAGCTATCCCCTACTTTGAATTGATAACCTAGTAGACAGTACCTCGGGCCACAAGTTGTACAGTTTTCTTGATGTGTTCTCGGGCTATCACCAGATCCTTATAATTGAAGATCAGGAAAAAACATCCTTCATCGCTGACTCTGACATATATTGCTACAAGGTCACGCCATTTGATTTTGAAGAATGCAGGGACAACATATCAGAGACTCATCAACAAAGTCTTTGCTGACCCGATCAGGAAGAACATTGAGGCCTACATGGACAACAAGGTGGTCAAAAGTAAGTAAATGAATGAACATATTTCCAACCTAGAGGAGGTGTTCTACTATTTGAACTTTTGAAGATATAAGATGAAGTTAAACCCATCAAAGTGTGCTTTTGGGGTGGCATCAGGAAAGTTCTTGGGATTCATGATCATGCATAGGGGGATTGAGGTGAATCCAGATAAAATACGGGCCTTATTATCCATGGAATCACCTAGGAGCAAGAAAGAGGTTCAAAAGTTGACACGTAGGGTTGCTGCCTTGAATAGGTCCATGTTTAGAGCAGCCGACGGGTACTTTTCCTTCTTCAAAGTTCATAGAGGCAACAAAGGTTTCAATTGGAATGAGGAATGTGAAAGAGCTCTCTGGGAACTCAAACATACATGGCAACTCCTCTAGTCCTCACAAAGCCTGAGCCCGGAGATATATTGTACTTATGCCTAGCCGTATCTCAAAATGTAGTGAGCGGTGTACTGGTGAAGGAGGTGAAGAAGGCCTAATAACCATCTATTATGTGAACTAGGTATTGCATAATGCAGAGAAAAAATATATGTTGGTAGAACAACTTGCCTTTGCACTGGTTATGGCGGTTCGAAAGTTACGGAAGTATTTTCAGTCACATCCAATTGTGGTGCTCATAGACAAGCCACTCAGACAGATATTTCAGGAAGTTTGTTGAAGTGGACAATTGAACTTGTTGAATTCGATTTAGAGTTCAAGCCCCGACCTTCTATCAAAGGACAAGTACTAACAGACTTTATCGCAGAGCTCATCCCTAGGCCTTGGGGGCTAGAGAATATCTCGAGCACTACGACGAATACCTTGGAATTATTCATTGACGGGGTATCAAACTCATCGACACTCAGATTTGAATTTGAAGCTAATAACAATGAGTTGGAGTATGAGACTGTTGTCATTGCTCTTGAACTTGCTAACAGCTTGGACATTGAACACGTCAAGCTCTTTAGCGATTTACAACTGGTTGTCAGGCAGATTAGGGATCATTCGAAAGGAAAGATGAGAAGATGATAATGGTAAGGCAGATACATTATCAAGACTTGTATTCATGGAAGTAGATGGACTTGATTAAATAGTGCACATTAAAATGGTAACAGAGCCTAGCTTAGGTTGGGAACTGAGTGTCTGGACCTTGATAATGAGCCCTTATTGATGGACCCCATAGTTGAATTCATAACTAATAGAAACCTCCCTGAGGATCAAAAAGAAACTATGAGCATTCGATCTAGAGCTCCCAGATATTGTATCATCGAAGGAGTCCTCTTTCGCAGGAGTTTTACATCTCCATATCTCAGATGCCTCAGGCCTTCTAAATCAGGAAAAGCTTTGGCAGAAGTCCATGAAGGAATATGTGGTAATCATCAAGGAGCATGAGATCCAGCCTTCAAGCTCATAAGGTACGGATAATATTGGTTGACCATGAAGAAAGATGCATCGGACTGTGTGAAGAGATGTGATAAGTGCCAAAGATTCGACAACATTATTCATATTCCTGCTGAAGAACACACCCCCATAAATTGTTTGGCCCCTTTCGAACAATTAAGAGCTGACATTCTCTGGCCCTTTCTAATGACAAGATCGTTAAAGTTTATAGTTGTGGCTGTAGAGCACTTTACAAAGTGGGCAGAAGCAAAACCTCTAGTAACTATCTTAGAGCCCAAGCTAAGGTCTTTCATCTAAAAGTCCGTCATATGAAGGTTCGGGATACCTAAGGTGCTCATAATTATGGGAAGCAATTTGATAACACACAGTTCAATAATTTTTGCACCAACCTTGGGATAGATCATCGCCTAACATCAGTTTCACACCTTTAGAGTAATGGTCTGGTCGAGGTGACTAACCAGATTACATTACAAGACCTCCACACAAATATCAAAGGTCCTCCTGGTAACTAGCTCGACGAGTTATCCTCTATATTGTGGATTTATAGGACTTCGCACAAGACAACATGTGAGACCCCATTTATGCTAGCTTTTGGGTTGGAGGCCACTATCCCAATTGAAGTTACCCTTCCATCATTGAGGCGTTTGGAGCAAAGTGTTGGGGAACATACCACAAAACATCTTAACCTCCTGGAGGAGGCCTACGAGCAGGTTGTACTGCGAGTTACCTCCTATCAGAATGGGATGACCAAGTATTTTAATAGTAAGGTCAAACTTAAGAGATTTAAGGTTGGGATGTAGTGGTCAGAAGGGCTGAGGCCGCGGGTCATACCCCTAGCAAACTTGGCCCGACATGGGAAGGACCTTATGAGATCATTAGACAAGTCCGAGGAGGAGCATATAGCTTGAGAGACATGTCCGGAAGGCCATTGCCAAGGCCTTGGAACGCTGACTACCTCAAGATTTATTGTAAGTAGCGGTCCTCACCTTGTCTTTTAAATTTAGTTAGTTTTACTTTTATTTTCGGGCTTGCATGCACCTTTTTCTCATTTTTAGTTAGTTTAATTTTTGGTCAGGCTTGTACACCCCGCACATTCTTTCCTATTAGTTTGTTTATCAAGGCCTGCGAGCCTATACTTGTTTAGATTATAGGAAAGCTTATATGAAATAACCATTGGGAATGTCCCAACAAAATTGTTTTTAAGTATTTTTCCCAAATACCTATCATGAGCAGGCACCTCCGAGACATGCTATGGGCATGCGCTCAAAAGACCTGTCATGAGTAGGCACCTCATGGTATGACGTGAGCAAACATCTCAAGACATGCCATGAGCATTCACCTTAAAGACCTGTCACGAGCAGGCACCTCCAAGACATGCTACGGGCATGCACTCAAGAGATATGTCATGAACAGGCACCTCCGAGTCATGCTACGGGGATGCACCCTAAAGATTTGTCATGATTAGGCACCTAACGACTTGCCACGGGCATGCACTCCAAAGACTTGCTATGAGCAGGCATCTCTACAAAATGCTCAAGCATGACCATTCCAAAAAATATAATCTTGGACTAAGATGTCCTCGAACAATGCTCGAGATCGAGACAGCCTCAACTTAATTATGTTATCATTGGGATCAGAACTCAGATAAAAACTCAGTTAAGTGTGTAGTCGTCGAGGTTAAAACTTGCAAAGTCAGATTGATTGAGCCATGATCAAGCTCCATACCTTCATTAATTAAGCTATTGTCGAGCTCATTACTAAGTTTAGTCATTAAGCTATCCTCGAGTTCGGTACTTTATCAAAAAGATAGTTAATTATCTGATCGTTAAGATTGAATTAATGGTCTGGTTGTCGAGCTAATGACCAAGAAGTTTGTTCATCGAGCTCTAGATGTTTAAAAAGTTAACTAATTATGTAATCCTCGACCTCTAGACCTTGTTTGGACATTAATCGAATGCTCATCAAGATCAAAACTTTGTCAAAAAATCAATTAATTGTCTGATCAGCGAGCTCGAGAATTCATTAAAACAGTTAATTAATTTTGTTATGGTCGAGCTAAAGACTATTAAACAGTTAATTTTGTTATCATTGAGCTCAAGAGTTTATTAAACAGTTAATTTTATTATCGTTGAGGTCAAGAGTTTATTAATAGTTAATTGTGTTATCGTCAAGTACAGGAAAGCCAATAAACTCATGTCGAGCCCAAATGCTAGGTCAGTCGTCGTTTTAATATGGTCGTCGAGCATATCTTCATTGAAAAAATAAAACAAAAGGCCCATAAAGCTTGGGCATTATACTTACAAAATTTAACAGCAAAATAGCTCATATTGTCGGGCAATGTACTTGGGAATTTACAATCAAAAAAGAGCTCGGGACGAGGAATCCTAATCTAGATCTTCGTGCCCGAGATCTTGGTTAGAGGTAACAACGTCGACCTCATCATCGTCGTCTTTACCCTCGAAAGTGTCCTCGATGTCAGATAGAACGAGGCGTCAGCCATGTCGAGCACGGACTTTAAGTCGTTAGGCTAAACATCATGGAGCTTTGCCCGAAGATAGGCTCTGGCCTCTTTAAAGGCATGGAGGTAGGCCCCTGAAGCGTACTCGACCTTCAGCCTGTCACATTCATTGAACATCTTGAACTCTTCCCAAGCCCGTGCCCTGGCCTCAGCTAACTTGGCTTCATATTCTTTACATAGGCGCTCGAGCTCTAAGTTAGCTTCATCGGTCTCGTCCAGAAGGGAAGGTTAGGATCTTGAGTAACTATGTCAAACCATTTATCCTTCCAGTCCTTTAACGAGCTTGGCATACTCGAGACCTTAAAACCCCTCATCGAGTTGACAAGTAAGCAAAACACGTATACTGAGGGAGCTGCTTGAGCTCGAACAACATTCAACAAAGGTCGCGTAGGGCTCGATTCCCAGATACCTATATGCTATGAAGAAAGAGATGAGCATCCTCCATGCATTGGGCACTAACTACCCCGGGCACATGGAATGCTCGACCAAAAGACTTAGAAAAATAGGTACAAAGGCCACCTAAACCCAATTTTCAGTATGTCTCTGAAAATAACGAACTCCATTTCCCGAGAAATCACCATCCTATCCTCGGGACAGGGCAACTGGGCATTAGCCTAAACTCTCGAGCTACTACCATAGTGAGGTGTTCGTTAAACTTACAAGGTTCGTCGGGGTATTTAAACTCGATGTTACTTGGTACCTAGGGCGAGTATCTCGTGGAACGGCCACGGGGATCATCGAGGTTTCTATATCCTCGATACCACTCGAACTACCAGAACCCTCATTACTCGACATCTCTCAATAAAAATAAAGAAAATAACTTAAAGTCTTAAGCTTTACCTTAATGATTACCCGACGACCAAAAGATCCTAAGAGTTGTGATCGAGCTCGACCTTGTAGAAGCAATTTTACAGTAGAGTGAAAAGTTAAAAATGAAAAAGTGAAATGGCTATTTATAGCCATTGAAAAGGAAGCCCAGGAGTCGTCATTTGGGCCATTGGATTTTGCCAAGTGTCAACTATCCAACGGTCCCTATTCACCACCATATTCTAACCCGAGCAATCAAAGCGAACGACATCGAATTATCTCGAGCATTCAAATCACGAGCATCCCACTCGTCTATCACTAGGGATCGAGCATGTGCACCCACACCTAATTCTCAAGCTTTAGGAGTGGATGTACGAGGGCTAGTGATGTGATCATTATGGCACCTTAGTACGAGGACTGCCAGGGCTCCCCATTCTAAATTATGGGACCCATGTCCTCGGGACTTGATAGTCCTCGGTATACCTCAAAGATTGCTCTCTTGAATACCTACAAAATTACACGGGTCATCCTCGAGATGTGTGGTCGGGCATTTACCTTAACCAACTTCCCAATGTACTCTATGATCGAACGGTGACAGTCCTTACCCCGTAAGGACTCTAACCCTATCCAATTACCAATATTCAAGAAATTATAGGACTGTAATGAGTCTATCTTGGAACATACTATAGGTAAGGTAAGGTGAGACTTCTAGTTTTACTCTAACACTAACTCCTTCCATAAGTCATTCCGAAAAATAAGGTGACGAGCCCTACTAGGAGTCCACTACTACTTAGCTCTATAAATATGAGGCATTGGATCATTATTCAAGTACCTTTTCACATTTATTTTTCAGCATATATCTTCTTTCTCTATTCTTTCTCTAACTTAAGCATCGGAGGGACTAGGAGGACACTTCCATGCCTCTGTTTCAGGTACCGAAAGATCTTGTTCATGCTCATTTTCAATCGTCAAGCTCAGAATTCAACAGGTGCAATTTTTGGTAGAATCAATATCTATGATTGATAACTTTTCTAGACGTATGTGTTTATTTTTCGACACATAAATCGGAGACTTTTTCAAATTTTTAAAATTGAAAAGTTAAGATAGAAAACCAGATTGGTAAAAGGGTAAAATGATTGAAAACTGATAATGGTTTTGAATTCTATAATGCTGGCTTTGATGGTTTGTGTAATGAATGTGGCATAACTAGACATAAGACTGCGACATATCCTCTCCAGCAAAATGGGGTTGTTGAAATGATGAATCGTACTTTACTTGATAAAGTTAGATGTATGTACCTCAACAAAATGGGGTAGCTGAACGTATGAATGATACTTTACTTGATAAAGTTAGATGTATGATGTTAATTTTTGGTGTGTCTATATCTTTCTAGGGTAAAGTTGTTATGGGTGCATGCTATTTAACCAATATGACTCTATTTACTGCTTTAAATTGTGATACGTCATATGAAAGTGGTATGGTAATTAAAACTTTTGGTTGTGTTTCTTTCTCTTGTCAGAGTGAGGACAAACTAAACCTAGAGCTAAGAAATGTGTGTCCTTAAGATATTTTGAGAGAGTTAAGGGGTGTAAGTTGTGAGATAGAAGCCAAAAGGGTGTAAAAATAATCTTAAGTCACGATGTCGCCTTTAATGAGTCCGAATTGCCTTGTATGGAGAGTGAAAAACAACAAGAATCTATTAGGGAAGTGTTCCTAGTTGAGGTGGAGAGAGTGAGTGTCCACGTCCCCACTACTTTGAGTGAGGTAGAGAGTGATACATAATAAAATTAGTAGAACATAGAGTTAGAAGAAGATGAAGTTATTGTAGAAGAGAATCATATTGACCAAGACCTTCTAATCGATTATCAATTAGCTATAGATAAAGAGATGAGACCACGTAAGGAGCCATAAAGGTAGTCTGATCATACTATAGCCTACACTAGTTATTAAGAGCTAGTTGATAAGGAGCTAACACTTATAAAGAGTGAGAAATGTAAGAAATGACAGAGTATCAAGAGAGAAGAGATGAGTTCTTTTGCTAAGATTCTAACTTGGGGTTATAGTTCCTAGACTTAAGGATAAACTCATAGTAGGATACAAATGTGTTTATAAAATAAAAGAGTGAACCACTGAGAGTGCGCCTGTGAGATATAAGGCTAGGTTAGTAAGCAAGGGATAAACATAGAAGGAATGGATAGTTTATAATGAAATCTTTTCGCCCGTTGTTAAGTATACTACCATTAGAGTCATACTTGCTTTCTTTGCTAACTATGACATGGAACTTGAATAGCTTGACATTAAAACTGCTTTCTTGCATGCGTGACCTTGATGAAAATGTTATTATAAACCTATAGGTTTTGAAAATAAAAACAAACCTGATCATATGTGTTTTCTTAAGAAATCTCTTTGTAGGTTAAAACAATATCAACGATAATGGTATAAAAAGCTTGGTTCTTAGTGTTTTCTATTGGTTTCAAGAGGAGTGAGTTTGACAATTGCTTGTATTAGCACACCACAGCACAAATGATGATTGTGTATATTTGTTAATTTATGTGTATGACATGTTACTAACAAGATTAAGAGTAAATTAAGTAAAGAATTTGACATAAAAGATCTAGTACATGCTATGAAAGTGGTAAACAAGATTAAGAGTAAATTAAATAAAGAATTTGACATGAAAGATTAGGACATGCTATGAGAATTCTTCATATGGAGATTAACATGAATATGTCTAATTCTTTCTTATTTGTACATCAAAATTAAGTGCTCAAAATTTTGAAAACATTTGACATAATTGATTACAAACCTACTTCTGTGCCTCATGGATACCGTTCTATTTTACCAAAGGAATAATCACCTACTAATGATGAGGAAAAGATTTTCTGAGTAAAGTTCCTTACTTAAATGTTATTGGCTCCGTTATTTACATGATGGTTTGCATTATGCCAAATTTGGCCCTTACCGTTAGTATTTTAAGTAAGTACATGTCTAGTAGAGATAGAAATAATAAGAAGTCGACATCTTCTTATGTGTTTACTTTATGTGACTCTTGGATGAGTTTGAAGTCACAACTTCAACATATGGTTGTTATATCAACTACTGAGTCTGAGTATATAACTGCCACTGAAGCTATTAAAAAAACTTTATGATTTAGGGGTTTACTTAATGAATTAGGTGTCTAAAGCGATAATGTGATTGTATATTCTAATAGTCAATCTGCCATCCATTTGTGTAAAAATCCTGTGTTTCATGAATACACTAAACAAATTGATGTGAGGCTAAATTTTATTAGAAATGTAGTATCTCAAGATTTGATAAAACATGAAAAAATGCATTCAGATTATAACCTTACGGATATGAGCATTAATGTGCTCTAAAGTTTAGAAGACGTCTCAAACTTCTAAACATCAATAAAGGTATGCGATACTTCAACATGTTTGAAATCACATTATGTAACTATACTAAACTAGTTTTTCTCTTGCAGGTACATTTGCATCAAGGTATATGTTTGTTAGGTATTTTGATAGGAAATACAAACTAGCCTAACCCCCATGCATCCCAGTCTCCTCATTACCTATGTAGCTCTCCACCACATCAGCCCCTAGATTGCGACAGTAAACCGTTCCATCGCCTGATTGAAGATAAGAAAGCTCGATTTCATTAGGTTAAGGTTAAATTGACTTGTTTGATAGATTTTTAACTTGATTAGAGATGATTTTTACCAATTAGGGTTGAATAAGACAAGATCAAAAAAGAAGATATTTTACAAAAAGAATATTTGTGATATTTTATTTGAAACTAATACAAATTGAAAAGTAGGAAGTATATTTATTTGAAAAATGGTTCTTGTACATAACTTTTTTTATAATATTGTACATAATGATGATGTATCAAAATATAAGTGAAAGATCTATTTGATTGATGAAATTTTAATTCAATTAAATCTCACCATATCATATGTTGGTAAACCATTATGTAAATTGTCATGTACATGTAGCACAACCGTATCTATTTTTGAAGTCATTTTAAAAGTCTCATCATAAAAAATTAGACATGGAGTAGTTTGTAGAAGTACCAATTAATTAAGCATTCATTTGACATATTTATTAATGATTTATAAAGAGAAATAGTAGCGAATTTCACGAAGCGTGTTACGCCTCTGATAACGAGTCTCCATGTGAAAACAAGGCCCACACTACGAGGCATCGAAGCTCCTAAAATAAGACAACGTGAAGCGGATATCCATAGTGAACAGGGTTGATAAGAACGAGGATCAAGTCATATGGCTAGAAGGCACACCTGTTGATGGTAGTAAATGCTTTGGTGTAAGATACATATATTTTATACAGAGATATGCCCAAGACAAAATCTTATGAATGACGAATGTGACATCTCTACAGCAGAAGCTAATGTATCAATTCGAATCCATGTGTTAGAAACATTAAATGCCCACCTCTGGAGTGTTAGATGGATGTCTATGAAAAGACGTATCGGACCAGTAGATGAGGTCACGTTTCTTCCATCCAACGGTTATTCTTTCACCAATCTTTACATAAATACTCATACTTTGTACCTTTCTAAGGTGATGTAACTTCACTTTTATAAACTCACCACTTCTCATCCCCTCTTGAGATATTATAGAAATTCTAATGGTTTCTAGCATCAGAATTAGTTGTTTGCAATCTGAATTGATCGTCGTATTGTTCGTGGCTGCTACCACCATCATCGAGAATGGCCAGGAGCGACTGACCGTTTGTGCCAAGTGCACAGGGAGGAACATATGTGGAGTTGCTTTCTGTTGGCCATGTAGAGATCCATTTTCCAAGTTCAAGAGATTGGCGCCGTATATAGAAATCCACGCTTCTATTGCAATAACTTGATTGCCGCGGGAAAAGCCAAAATTTTCCTATTAAAGAAATGTCTTGTTCTTAAACAAAGAATAAGTGAAAGTTGGCTGGAATCCAATCATTAATTTGGGTTGCTAAAAGGAGTCTTAAAACTAAGTTAATGAGTTCAAGTAATGAAGACGGTAATCCCAGAAAAGTGAAAGAGGCCTTTTAAGTAGAGGTCATCCAAGCTAATGTCACTCATCAGAGACATCACCATCATCGCCGCTGAAGTAGAGAAACGATGACACGATTAACTACTGAGGTAGCCCAAATGGCTACCAACATGAGAAGTATTGTACCACAAAATGCTACCATGCATAAGCTCCTCATGCAAGTTCAAGGTTAGAGAGATTTTCAAGTACCTCAAGATATGCCCCAAACAACCTATGACCAACGCCAGGAAGAAGCACAAAATCAAAGAAGGCATTCCAACTACCAGATAAGAAGCCCATGTTGAAAGGAAAGTAGGAGTAGATTTCTCATCCTATGCTGAGGGGCTCCCTTCCAGCAACCCATAGCTAGGATAGAACTTCTCCTTAGATTATGAACCCAAAGGTCTATCAACATGT
This sequence comes from Fraxinus baroniana, assembly GCA_903798355.1. Lineage (NCBI taxonomy): Eukaryota > Viridiplantae > Streptophyta > Magnoliopsida > Lamiales > Oleaceae > Fraxinus > Fraxinus baroniana. Next base: position 1,224 of record CAIGRO010121147.1, on the reverse strand, counting down.
TCGATAGAATATAATAAAATCCAAGGAACATGAGCCAATCCACACATCAAATTACTCAACATGAGCAAATGTAAACTTGGGGACTCATGCTCCTCCGCCTATTCTCTACTTTATCTGATCATGGCCTTTCTCTCTTTAACAAAAATCTGACGCTAAGGCCTCTTTCAAAGGCTCTCAAGAAGTAGCCTTGGAGGCAATAGTCACCTCAACTATTGTCAGAGGCATGTTTTTCATCTTTATTATTATCCTAGTTGGGATACTAGAATGATATGGAGGGGACCTTATCGCAGTGGACCCATAAGAAGATGACCCAACTACCCTATTTCCCTTCTTTACCAAGGACTCCTCATTTTCATCCTTTCATTCGAAGGATGGAACTTTTTGTTGGAGCTCACTAGGTCCTCTGTTTGTTTTTTATAAGCCACTGACGAAGTCTTCAACTCTCCTGCCTTGGCCATAACCTGTTGTATAGTGGAAAAAGTCCAACCTCAAGGGCCCTCTTCTTCAGGAAGTCATCTGCAAAAGATTACCAAGTGTTAGGACTTCAATTTACCTTAAACGGCCATTAAAACATTGTTGACGAAGTGTCTATTTTTCTTTATCATGAGGTCATCGTACAATCGGCTCTTATGCGAGAGCTGATAGATAATGAAAATAGTGTCGAAGTCCTCTATCAATAGTTTGCACTGGGGCAACACACCTACACAAATACAACACTTCGATGACGAACATAACGTGTTAAACATAAAGTTAGCTCCCAGGGTACTAGCTAAATATTGAGAACTTTGTCGGAACCGTCAGAGGCACCAGGGGGTCACCCTCCATCATGTCCCACCTTCATGAAGCCTAAAACCATGAGACTTTCCAATATTTTATAGAAGATAACAGATCGATCACGAATGGAGTCTGAGTCCCTCAAGACATCGGAAGTACCGCCCCTTCGTCTTATCACTCCCTACGGTTACTTTGGGAATGTAGAGGTTTGGAAGACATAAAAAGGCATCTCTACCCCCATAAGAGGCTTCGTGTCATAGTATCCACGACCCAACCATTTGGCTGGTCGAATCAGAAAAGCTAGAATGGATTAATCAAATGCGGCATGAATCTCTAACTATTTATGCCTTTCACAAGAATTTTCTTGATAAACTTTGGCCATTTGCATGCCCAACCACCACAGGATTGTTGGGAAGTAAACTTGATTTTGGAGTAAGTAATATGGGCTTA
>CAIGRO010121110.1:0-11398 GCA_903798355.1 Fraxinus baroniana | reverse complement strand
AAGGCGACTTCCATAAGAGCAGCCCATTCTGGAAACAATCGAAGGTGACCCATTGTAGTATGTGATGCGCCTTGTTGAGAGGAGTGGATTGATGGTGGTCCGCGATCGGAAAGGTGGCCGGCGGCGGTGTTTATTGTCTAAAACAGTGAGTGTTACCGCGATTTTTTTGGCTGATTCCGACTAATTTTCCGTCAGTTAATTGGTGGTTGTTGTAGATGGAGGTCAGAGGGTTCGACTGAGGCTGGGATCTGGTGGTTTAGGTGGTGGGTGGTGGCCAGTTTGTGAGGTAGAAACGGTGGCTGTGGAGGGGATGATTTTGGAGAACGGTGGCTATGGAGGGGACGATTTTGGAGAATGGCAAAAATAGAAAACAATGTGAACGGTTTTTGGAGTGATGTTTTGAGAAATATTTTTAGAAAATGATAAAAAGAACGCGTTTTCAATTATCTCAAAATCAACACTCAAAACACAAAATACAAAATGATTTCAAAACTCAAAACACAAAATCGAAACACAAAGAGAACGACCCCTAATTTACCCATACTTCCCATTGGTATGCAGGTCCTAATCATATTATACACTTGTGCTCTCAACTGGAGATCAGGTCGCACTAATATTCCTACTATATAAAGAACTTTTTAGGGGGACAGTTGTGCGACAGCCATGAGAAAATTTTGTACTGCTCCTCTATTTTACAGTGAAACCTGGATGCAGGTGAACATAGTAGCTATCAGGTTGCGGTTGAACCACAATAAATCTGTGTTGAGAGCTTTGTTTGTTTCTGAATATATTTGATTTATTTTTGCTCTTGTAAGAAGGAATCAGGGGTTTAAACCATAATGCTCCTAAATACCTCTTCGTTACTAGCGTCTCAGCAGGCTTTAGGCCCAACAATAAGAAATGAAACTTTTCCCTAACTTTGGCCTGTTTGAACTCACAAAATCGTGGTCTATTTTCAGATCATTGGTTTAAGTGACCTAGGTTGAATTGAGGCATAAATAAATAAACCTTACTCTCTATTTTTAAAGAGTATATTTAGCAATTTAGAAAGCATTTATAAATTTAGAGAATAAAAAAATTTAAGTACTCTAATAAGCTATTTATCCTTCGCACTTAATTTTACTATTCCCAAAAAAATATTTATTTTTATCTCAATCTCTTATTTTCACTAGCTTTCCTCTAAATTATTATATTATTTTCCTCTATTAAAAATTGAAATACTTTGAATGCATTTAATTATAGAGAGTAGGTTTGGCTCTTCAAATTAGCATTTAATTATAGAGAGTGAAAAGCCAAAACTCACTCTATTTTATAATATTAATTTGAATAGTCTCTTGGGTATAATTTTAAATGTTGACTCTTTAGGGGTTGTTTGACGGAGATTAAAATTAAATTTTTAGTAGATTTTGATAAAAGTTGATGGAATGTGTGGTTGAAAAGTTGTGCGGCAATGAAATATGTGGTTAATATTGATTGTTTGGCTTTGATTTAGAATAAAATTTGATTTTAATCAATACCAAACAGAGGCTTTTAAAATAGAGAGGAACTTATACAGAACCTAGTGGAGATGCTCTTACATTTTTTGGATAGGAAGCAAAATATTTATTAACCAAAGAATAACTTCACAGCTATCAAGAGGACAAGATATTCTCTATCCATATAAGTAAATAAATCAAGAAAATCACACCTTTCCAAATAATAACAATGCAAGAAAAAGAAAACAATAAAAAATCCTTTTGATGTAGATGCCAATAGAGACACCCCCCAACCAAAAAAAAAAAAATAAAAAAAAAAAAAAGCTAAAAATATCTTGTACTTTGTGTTCGAAATCATGCAATTTCTTTACTTCCGCATTACACCAAAAATTAGCAAAACTATCTTACCCAAAACCGAACCAGTACGTCCTTCCAAGAGAAAACGACTATGCATTCGAGGAATACCCAAGGATAACTGCTTCTTATGATAAGTTATAACCTACTCATAACTAGCTTGCAACATCACAATGCACATTGACCACCATGCTGAGAGAAAGCAACATGGGCATTCCTTCGTGTTCAATATGAGACCAGCCAGCCAATCACACGAATTCCAAATGAAACTGGGCAGAAAATGGATTACAAGAGAAATAAATTAAGCCCCTTTTGGTGTAGCTTAGCTTAAAAGGTTGATAAAAATCTAAGTTAAAGTCAACAATTAATTTTAACTACACATTTCATGGAACCCACAACTTTTATCAACTTTTCAACTACGCATTTCAACAACTTTATTAAAACAAAGAAGCAATTAACAATCCTGTACTGCTCCAAAACTTGTGTCCTATTTGCTAAAACTTAAGCAATAATCATGTAGAAACTTAACGACAAAACAAAATCAGATGAAAAACGTTAGTGCAATCCCTCCCAACAACACTCTTAGCAAATCCCAGGAGAAACCATTCGAACTTGAAGATTTTAAGTCTTGGACAAAAACAGCAGATTTTAGGTTCAAAGTCTAGGCTATCGCAGTAGTGGATCAGTCTGGAGAGAATAACCATACAGGATTTTGTGAAGATCAAACAGATTCAAGGAGATTGGTGTTAAATCGTTAGAATTCTAGAGCAGGGGAAAAGCGTAGGGATCTACTTGCTCAACTATATCATAGGTTTCTTGAATTTAAAAGTGAAAGCAGATAAAAAAAAATATCTGGATTGCCACAAGGAAAAAGTCAAATGGATCAAGCTCTCCCATCTGAAGGCTTGAAGCTCGAGAATGAGTATGAAACATTTAAGGAAAGAGTTGATTCCATGAGTGGTTTTGTCAGGAAAAGAATACTCGACTGATTTGAAAATCCAAGACTTCAAGTTTTAAATGACAGCAAGGAATTCATGCTTCAAAGATTTGTGGTTCCAACCAAGAAAACCAATCGACTTGGTTCCTTCACAATATATACGCTTGACCAAGTATCAGAATCTGAAGCATTCACTAAGCTTAACGAGGAAATTATGGGAAAAGGAGAATGCGTGGGATAACTAATAAGTTATCATGAAAGTTTCATGTTACAATGCACTTTGCCGACTTTGATGAATAGACATAGTGATAAATGATAATTCGGTTAAGTCCTGAAAATTTTTCCAATCACAAGAAGTTTTGTCCACGAAGTGCAGGTTCATACAAGATTTTGAAGAAGCCAAGCTTCAGTGCTTTTGTTACTAACTGGTAATGGGATTAGTTAATATTTTCAATATTTATGATCTTACATTATATCCAGGTCACCACAGTTTAAACTTATGATGGGGTAATTGAAAGCCAGCCTAACACCCAGCTTGTGAGAAGAGCTTGAAGATGTTCTTAAATCAAATGCTTGCAACACAAGGAGGCAGTTATCAAAAATTCTACTCAAGGAGCCCTTTATCATACTGTAATAGAAATATTCACACATTAGTTCTCAATTCTAGCATTGCCATTCCAATAGCTCACCAATGTGAGTTTTTGAATAAGTAGAGAAATTAAGGGAGAAAGTTGTGTCCCTTGAAAAATCAAAGAAGAAATAAGAAGTGAGAGGCTTGGTTCAAACGTCAAATAGTTCATTCAGCATTATCGAGTGAGATGGATACCTCTCTAAAAAATTTCAGCTATTAATACTGAATAAGGACCTAGTTACATGGTTTTAATGTATCAATATGTAAGTTTCGTTATTTTTGTATCACTGCGTAGTTTGTGGTTGACTACAACTTATTCATTAGGATTCCCAACCCTCCTAATCATCAAACAACTTTCGGTGGAGGAGCAAAGTCTAATTCAATACATGACTTACAAGATACAACAGACAAAACTTTGCAACTAGATATACAAACAGAAAATATATTTATCACGAAAACTAGAATGACATCGAACGAAGTAGCATTGTGCTGAAATTTAGGACTAACCTCTATAAAGTAACCAGTGCCAACATCCACCAACACCTTATCCGCATCATCCAGCGATCCAGGAACATAAAGCGATGCCGTCAAAGGTACCAGCATTTTCTTCCCTGAACCCCAGAAATTTCAAATGCAAATATTTAATAAAACAATATGATATAATATGCGTGCATTAACGGAAGTTTTTATTATTTATTTTTAGTAAACAACAATAATAATAGTAATACCTTGCGGGCGGAGGGAGAGGTCGTGGAGGGCTGTGGAGGCGATTTCGAGACGGGCAGTGGCGGTGCGAATGTTGTTGAGGCTGTCTTGAAAGAGGTTGAATTCGAGATCCGCTTGCTCTTTTACGGCTCTAAGCTGCTCCAAACTCATCTTCTCCAGCTCTAACCCTACTCCTGCTCCTCTCGATGCCATCTCTCTCAATTACTGCTGCTGTTGCACTATGCAGGGCTGTGTAGTTTTTTTTTTATAAGTAATTTTTTATATTTTATAAGTGAAGTAGTACTTTTATTTTATAAACAAATTTTTTTTATGTACAGTTTCTTTGGTAGAGATTAAAATTAAAAAATTAGTCGTTATTGTTGACTTTTATTAGACGAATAGACCCAATTACGGCTATATTTTCAATTTTAATTCGATTTTAATTGTTACCAAACAGCTTCATAAAAGTAATTTCTTATTTATAAGCAATTATTTTTTAGTTATAACGTAGTTTTTCTTATTTTATAAGTAACATTTTACTTATAATTATTTTTAATTATAGAGTTTTTTTTTTAGATTATATTTTTTATTTACAAGTTAGTTTTTGAAGAAATATGTTTGTTTAAGGTAAAATGAGAAGATAATATGATAAATAGTCAAAATCAGCTAATTTGGTGGGCTTAGGGAATCAATCAAAATTATATTACATCAATTTAACCACCAAAAATTGAATTAATTTATTTGTACAATTATACTTTGACAGTTATAGTCCACAATTGTCAAAAATTGGATTATTGATTTTTAAAATTAGTTAAATAAAGTTGATTTTTAAGTTATTTAATATTTTATATATTTCTAATCCACAACAAATGCCCCTATAGCTCAGTGGTAGAGCGCCAGTCTTGTAAACTGGAGGTCTGTAGTTCGATCCTGCATGGGGGCATTTATTTCTTTTGACTTGCAAAGTTGGATTTTGTTCCACTCATTTTCAATTTTGCATTTATTAATCTTAGAAAAAAGCTAAGTGTATGGTTTTATTTTCAGTTCTTGACAGGTGCTATGCTGACAGCACTTGATTCACAGGCCTCTTTTTTTTTTTTTGTCAACTGCCAATCAAACTACACCAAGTAGAATTGCTTTGCTCTAAATCTTATCATGAGAATTATTCAATCAGTTATCAAGGATTACAAGTGTTGGAGTTAAATGTTTTATTGGCCATCGAATTTTGTACTTTATTCCCCCAACTTCAAAATCTTTTCAGTAGTCACTGGACTTAGGTCCGTTCCACTTCATCACCCACTAAACGGATTCCGTTTCTTGTTTTGTCTATGTGGAAGATGGAAAAATTATCTGGCTGTTAAATGCATCCTAGTGTGCAAGGAAATGCCAACATGGCCTCCAACTCGGCGATTTGTCGTTTTCCTCTTCAAAATGAAACACGCTCTTATCTGTGAAATGAAACCTCTTCTATTTACCTCTTTCCTGGTAAAGGACTCAATGGATGTGGCACTAGAATCAGCTTTGAATTTGGGTGATACAATATTAGAGACCTTATAACATTTTCAGATAACTTGTCAAGGGGCAACTGAGCAGACACAATCCAAAAAAAGTTTTCCACCTATCTGACCTCTCCTCCTCTTCCTTAAAAAGCCCAGAATTGATGGATTTTGCCTTAGGGTTTGGGGCGCGATTTTGGGGGAATTGGATTTCAATTTTCAGATTCTTCCCCCAAATTGAAGTTATTTTCATGACACAGAGAAGAGCAAAGAGGTAGATGGAAGCAAAGAAGTTGGTGTACATTTGAGATGCACAGTGTCCTGCTTCCTCTGCCACATCCGTGGAGTCCTCTACCAGCAAAGAGGTAAAATAGAAGAGGTTGCATTTCACAGAGAAGCGTGTTTCATTTTGAGGAGGAAAACCACAAATTGCTGAGTTGGAGGCCAAGTTGACATTTCCTTGCACACGTAGACAGAATAAGAAACGGTGAGGGACGGAGAGCAACGGTTCAGTAACCACAAGGAAGCTTTCCGAAATTGGACAAGTAACACGTGACATAGTACGAAGTTCAGTGAAACGTTCTCCAGCAAAAAGAATCTTGATTTTCAGCAGCAAATTGTTTTCCTTACAATTATACAAGCTAGACGAATCATGTCGATGTCAAGTAAAATTTTAATTAAATTGACATCTAAACACGAAAACAAAATCGAAGCTAGCTTGTCATTTTGAATTCACCATTTAACGATGTTTATATTTCTAAGAATTGGGAAGTTTTTTTATTAATTTCAACCACACATTCATAATTCCTACTCATCATTATCCACGCATTCAATTGGACACTAGTATTCATCTTTATAAACCATTTATAAATTTGCCAAGCAGACAGTTACTGATTTTAATATAGAGTGCATCTCATACTGCATACCATCATGCACGTACAGTTCAACACAGCCTTCCCCCAAAAATCACTGAAATTCTTATTGATAGGCATACGAAAATAAGGTTCATAGGACAGCGATTCAACTGAACAAATTAATCAAGCCTCACTTGGAAGAACATTCAAGAAATGATAAACTTCCTCCTCGTCGATTACTCCCACATCCGTTGAACAGACTGAACAGCAAACCCGTTTAAATGTTTCAGCAGCAACAGAACCAGCTTCATTCTGAGACCCTCTTTTATTCCGTTTTCGCTTATTGCCTGGTTCTGACAATTTCTCACTTGTAATCTTGCAGTTTACTACAAAAATTGCGCGGTACTGGGTCACATATTTTTCATGCCTGTAAGAAAGTAGGGAAAGATCAGGGTTGTGGTTTGATTGTGTTTACTATTTTGAGAGTAAAGATTTGAGTTAGCAAGAGAATAAGAGGATGGCAGAACCAAGAAAAGAAGGAAGTATGATTTAGAAAGTCGTATTATATAACTCCATAGTGTTGCTTAGATGCATATTGCAATAACCATTAGAAGCTTCAGGCTTATAACACTCCCAACAAGCAAATGCAAGAAAAAAAAAGGAAAAATCTAGACGCAAAAGCAAATGCAAGAAAAAAATACAGACGCCACTGAGAACATTAACAAAGATTCAGAATGTGATAATTTCCCCGTAGAAAAGGAAGAGTATAAAATGCATTTCTTGGTCTAACTTGGATCCAAAATTACAAAAAGCTAAAAATAAAGATAAAAGTAAAGAATTGTAAATCAGTAAGTTTGGAACTAGCACAGCCCATTGCAGTTTCTAAGCCACCATCATGGTTGTTCGCTTGGTTTCTGCAAACACTCCATGAGATAGCAGAAACTAGAAGGAGGGTCAGCTACGTGTCTCCCCTTCGTAAATTCATATTAAGAAAAGATGCATCCTCACTCAGCAACATATGTTCATCTAAGTTGCTTTTAGAAGATGGAAGACTTCAGTCCATCGCCACAAAGTAATTTGCTTGAATTAACGTCGTCCAGACCAAGGAAATGAACTATACCAAATAGAGTAGTGGTGGTATTAATATTTTATGTGGGATCTAGTTGATTTCAGCCAGCACAAGTAGAAAGTAACTTCCAGAATACCCAGTTTTCAGGGAAAGACCAGCAATACATGGACCTGCTTGTTTTGCACAAACTACTCAGCACATAAAAGAAGAGTTTATTCTCAATTAAGCTGTTGGATGAGGGACTTCCAAATCAACAGAATATGAATGTAGCTAATCTGGAACCCAAAATTAGGATTTGTCACCAGCAGCCAACTGTGGATATATCATGCAATTGGGAATCTCAAGCTCAACTGAATCTCTCCAATTATTTGAATAAATTTAGAGAATGAGGCATATATAGATCACACTGCTTTGACAGAATTATTAACATTTTCTATTTAAGTAATCATCCACAACTTAATATCTAATCTGAACTAGCCCCCAATGAAAGGATATGAACATGCATAGACCTTCTTATTCTTGTGAATTAACAGTCAAGATCTCTACGTATATTTCACTGCATCCCGAGCCATTTCTTATTCAAGTACATGCTTACTAATGAGAGAGGATGTGAATATGATGCCCACATAATCTAGTGATCTACAGTGAAATGTGGAATGCATAATTGCAGATCACTTACTTGTTTCTAAGCTCTCAAGTCATATAGTCATTTGGACTTTTCTGAAGTTCAAATGGTTTAAAAATCCCATGTAGGGTGCTAATATATGGATGTAGTGTTTGATTTTTTCCTTCCCGAACTTGTGGTCTACTTCTTCACCTCAGCAGAAACCTTCCAAGGGTAGTTCTTGCGAACTAGTGTATATCAACTATCAAGAACATTTCAATAAAGAATCAATCAGTACTACAACTGCAGTTTTAGAATTCTGTGTATGTCCATATCTCTTGGATACTTAATATCACTGCCACCTCATTGAAAATGAGAGTAGTTGATGATTTTGTAGGATGCAAAATTAAACTAAATGGAATAGAACTTCTGTTATTGAGCATCTCAGGGGATAAAAGGAGGTATATTTATCAGGCAAACATCCCCTGCCAACGACAGCTATCAGCGATGGCTCTATACCGCCGCCGATGATTGGTTCCACAAAGGTTTTTCTTTGCAGGGTACAAGGTGTGGAATCTATACTATCATAATCTAGGACATCCCTCTGAAGTCTGAACATGCTGGTAGACTAAAACCTAATACAGGGCGTTCTCAAATCATTCTCGAAGAACTGAAAACATATGCTATAAGAATAATCATTTAAGTAAGAATGGGTGTGACGCTTCACAAGGAAGATTATCAAACTCTAACACTCTACTTACATGACTAAATAACACTTGGGACTTAAATTGTGAACTTTTGAATGATGGAATCAATGTATTCGACTAAGCAAACCACATTTTCTTTTCTATATTAAGAACTAGAAAATTGAACTCAGTGCCATGTATAAAAGAAATAAAATAAAAAGAAAGATCGAAACCCGATTTCTCTAGCGACTAATAGGGAAAGACAAATTCATGCAGTATCTTTAAAACAAAATCTGATACATGGATAAAGATGTATATGCAAGATATCAGCATACCTTTGGCAATCTAGACAAAGGGTAGTAAAGCAAGCCGGGCAGCTGAGGACAGCATCAGAAGTGTGGCCTTTTCTTTTCTTTTGGGCCCATAATTCATCCTTGTCATCAAGTTTGGGATCATAAAATTCAGGCTTGATGGAATAGTCTATTTCATCATCATCAGAAACTAAACAATCACCACAAACAGTCATAAATCAGAACTACGGTCTATATACTACTTGATTGTTGTCAGAAATAGAACAATACAGAAGGGAGAAATTTGTTGTCACTCCAGCAACAACATGAAACTAAAACAAGTTGTCAGAAAATTGTGTGCGAACGTCTGGCATAGCCTTAAAAAAAAGGAAATTACTTGTAAGCAACTTATCTTTTTTTTTTTTTTTTTATTTTCTTGATCTGTTTTTTTTTTTTTTTTTCTCAAAAACAACAGTCTCCCAACAGAATAATGCTATCTAGCACCAGTTTAGTTTAGGTGGCCACACTTGTGCAATTAAATGAATGTTTTGACGCTGCATTTAAATGAACCTATTATTCCCCCCCAACAAAAGCTCAAAAAGAGGCTTTTTTGGCTTTTAAGCTACTTACTGTTGACGATTGGTGGGACATTCGCAAAGAAGTTTCTGAAGAAAATTCTGGTGGAATTAACATACGAATAATAACCAAAAAAAATGGCTATTTAGGGTCATCAATTTCACCTGTTTGCTGCGAATTAGTTGGGGAATTTTGTGCTTCAGTTTTTTCCTTGTGTTCTCCATTCGTCTCTGTCCTGTGAGCGGAGTGCGAGGTTGCGGGCTCCGCCATCGGCCGCCGATTCAGTTCTTTAAAACAGCTGGGTACGATTTTTATTTGAAATTTCACTTTTTTGGGAAAAAAATTAAAGCTACTAAAAAGGGTTAAATAGAACGAAAGTAGATTTATCCCTCATCCTTTAAATAACTTTCCTTATTTTCTTATCAGGCTTTTTCATTTTTCATTTTTTTATTTTTTAGTAAATGGCTCAAATAGTCACTGAACTTTACGTCATACTTATAAGAAGTTATTGAACTTTCAAAATCAATCAAATCATCACTGAACTTTACAAAAGGTTTCCACGAGATCACTGAACTTTAAAAATCACTTCATTTATCACTGAATTTTGCAAAAGGTTTCTCAGGAGTCACTAATTCAGTGATCTCCTGAAAACCTTTTGCAAAGTTTAGTGATCATGTAGAAACATTTTGCAAAGTTTAATAATGAATGGGGTGATTTTTAAAATTCGATAACTTGTGAAAATATTTTGCAAAGTTCAGTGATCACTTAGGTGATTTTTAAAGTTCGGTGATCCTTTGGAAGCATAGCCTAAAGTTCAATGTCTATTTGGACAATTCAATCCTTTCTTTTTTTTAATAAAAAAATGTTTCGTCTTCTTCGTACTAATATATTCTTATTTAATTTGTCTAATTATAACCATTGTTTCCCATTTAATTTTGAAATTATACAAACATAAAGATATTTTTTCTTAAAAATTAAATCATTGAATTTCTTTACTACTTTCAACAATAATCTATCACTAGTTGTTGATAATTAAATAAGGGCAAATTAGGAAAGCATGGGGGAAAATTGATTCTTCAATAATATTAAATAAGATTTATTAATCCATGTAAAAAACAGAACCAACTTATATAAATGAGGCTGTTGGAGTATAAAAGATTAAGCTATTATTTGGCCTTCATTATTTTAAAAATACTTTTTTCTTCTCTCATTCTCCATCAAGTATTATTCCAAAATACAGTTTCAAATCCAAAATGGAGCTCAAACAAACTCTGAATAAAAAATTTATATTGCAATTCACATTCTAATTGGAGATATTCGAATTGATCACAATAAAGCATCAAAAACATTACGGGTCCGTTTGATTACAAAAGTGGAATTTGGGTGGAATGAAAATGAATTACAGGGAATTGAATTGTCTAGAATTTGTTTTATTGAGAATTGTAATTAATTGTATTTGATTGATATAATTTTTCACCTGGAGAATATTTAAAGTTTGGTGTCCGTTTGACTTCATTTTTCATGAAAATTATCCGTTCAAGTGATAATTTTTTATTTTTTTTACTATTGGGTCTAAAATTTGTTCTCATTGTAAAAAAAAAATTTGAAAAATTATCATACCAAATACTATTCGTTTGTTTTGTTTTGCATGAAAACTGTCAATAAAAGTGATAAATTTTTTCATCATTGTATCTATAATTTTTTTTCAATTGCAAAAAAAA
>CAIGRO010121106.1:0-15095 GCA_903798355.1 Fraxinus baroniana | reverse complement strand
AAAAAAAAAAAAAGGCACAAATTAAAAGAAGCTATACAGATTAAAAAAGTGACAGACAATAAAAAAAGTGACAAACACTACAAAATTAAAAAAAAAGTGACAAACTCAAAAAAGTGACGAATTTTTTTAAAAAGTGACAATCACTTAAAAGTGATGAAATTAAAAAAAAAAATTGTTATTGACAACACTAACTCACTGTTTTTCCAAGATAACGAAATGTAATGGAAGACTCATTTTTGAAGTTTTTAATAATGTAATCAATCACTTGCATTATATATTTATATGCGCGTAAAATTTATGGAAAATCAAGAAAAGAACAATCCATCTTTGTGCAATACACCCTCTCTTCTCTTCTTCATAAAACTATTGAAAAACAAACGTTACACTAAGCCTGAAGAATCCCTCTCCTCCACTAAATCCACTGTCAGCTCCACTAATAGAAACCATATGAACCATATCCCTCTCCTCCACCACATCCACTGCCAGCTCCACTAATAGAAACCATATGAACATATCAATTTCAGACCTCCTTCAACGTACTAATAAACCATACGAACATATCCCTCTCCTCCACCATCCACTGCTAGCACCACTAATAGAAACCATATGAACATATCCCTCCCCTCTACCACATCCACCGCCAGCTCCACTAATAGAAACCATATAAACATATCAATTTCAGACCTCTTTCAACGCAACGCACCAATCAATAAATAATGTAATCATTCACTTCTGAGCTATTTTTGGCTTACTGAAACTGCAAATAATGGATTTTCTGGATATAAACACGCATGTATGGTGTTTTATTGTGAATTTGTTGATTTGTAAGTACGCTGAATGTGACAGTGGACCGCCGAGGATGAGGAAGAATCCTCATGTGGTCCGCGACCATGGGTAACCCGGATGGAGGAAAAATAGCCATTATTCGTGGGGTGCTCCGCAACAGTCGCGACTGGGTAGTGTTCTGGTGAAAATTCGTGCAGCTGGAGGGATGGTTGGGACAAATTGTGACCTTGGTTAGGGTCGAATGAGCATTGGCCATCGTCCATCGAACGGTGTAGGTCCGACGTCATGGATATGACCGGAAGCTGTGATTCCAGCAGAATGAGACTTTTCAGGCAGCGATTTTTTAGTTGCGATTTCTTCCAATTCTGTGGGTGTTATTGCTTGCCGTTGGGTTGTAATGGAAGAAGACGTTAAGGGCTTTTCACCGGTACCTATATCCGGTGGTTTGGGTGGTCGATCGTTGCATGAAAAAGAGGCCATAAGTGGTTGCTAGAAAGGGCGATGTAGGTAGAGAGAAAAAGAGGCAAGACAGTGAGATTTTGGAGTTCTGGGATTTGTTTTAGTTTAGGGCGTAATTAATACGGAGATTATGTGATGTTTAATTAATTTAGGGTATTAATTTAATTGGGTTAATTTTGATAGTATTAGGCCTAATTTTCCCATCTAAGTAAATCAGGCCACAGGCCAGGTCTAAGTGAAGCCCAGCCCACTATACCAAAAACCGAAACGGGCACCAAAAGAGATTCCCAAAGAAACAAAAGATTAGAAACAGAAAAATACCAAAAGCACCCAGAAAACATCCAAAAATAGTAAAAGAAATTAAAAAAAAAAAAGAAAAGAAATCAAAATGCAAAACTCAATTTTCAAAAGAAAGAAAGAACGAAGAGTCAAGTCAAGTACGTAATGTAACCAAACACACTGAGAGAGGGAGAGAGAAAGAGGACCATAANAGAAAACAGCCAAAAATAGCAAAAGGAAGTAAAAAAAAAAGAAAAAGAAATCAAAATGCAAAACTCAATTTTCAAAAGAAAGAAAGAACGAAGAGTCAAGTCAAGTAGGTAATGTAACCAAACACACTGAGAGAGGGAGAGAGAAAGAGGACCATAAAAATCATTTTATTCAAAACAAAATCAAAAAAGAAAGAAATTAATCTATCAACATGGAATTTGTTCAAATTGAGAGCGAGATGGAATATTATTTTTATTATCACTACTGTTCTTTTTGTGTTGCTCTTAATTCCATTTTATTAATAATAATATTATCATTAATCTCTCTCTATTTTGGTATTAGAATTAGAATTCACAATCACACCTGTCCCTATATTATTAATCTATTGAAATTACTCTCGCCTTTCGATTTATTATTTTCTCCCAAGATAGGAAGAGGAGATTTTGTGTTTTGAGGAGCCCTAGTTTTTTCGCCGGAGGCTAGATTTCTAGGGTCTGGGGTAGTGGTGTTTGATCTGGAATGGACCCCGATTCTGAGGAAGAGATCAACAGGAACGTCAATCAGAGCCCGCCAGATGGCCCCAAGCGGCCTAAGCGTCAGATGAAGACTCCGTTTCAATTGGAAGTTCTAGAGAAAACCTATGCAAGTATGCTTATTTTTTTACTGGATTTTGTTCTTTTATGAATTTGTCAATTTATGAGTTCATAGGATTTTTTTTTTTTTTTGAATTTTTGTTTTTGTTTAGGCGATAATCTGATGATTGCATTTTCATGTGTTTGACTTTGATTAGATAGGATTTGTAGTTGCTAGTTTCTGATTTCTGATTTCTGGATTTTTTTTTTTCTATTTACTTAAAAGGTGTAATTTCATATCATGATTGTACAAATTATTGTAGAACTGAGATTATTTTCTTAATGTAAGTAATGAAGTTTATATTGACGAGGTTTGAGATTTTTGGTGAATTATTCATGTAGATGTGAGATGTGTCTACTGTGTATATAGTGAATGCATGTTGGTTGGTTGCTTGTTTTTGGTGTGAAGACAAAATTTTGCGGTGTTGACAGTTATCTTGTGGTGGTTCTATGCAGTGGAGATGTATCCATCCGAGGCAACACGAGAAGAGCTATCTGAGAAATTAGGTTTAACTGACCGGCAGTTGCAGATGTGGTTTTGCCATCGGAGGTTGAAGGATAAGAAGGAAGCAGCAGGAATTGCTGCAGCAAGTGCTCGCACCACTTCTTCAGTTGGTAGGAGGGATTTAATGGAATCCCCTGGAAACGAAATGATGGCAGCTGAGTCTGGTAGTGAACATGGGTCAGGGTCAGGATCAGACTCTGGTTCTCTTTCAAATCAGTTTGGTAATGGAGATGGTGTACCAATGGTGCCATTAAGGTATTATGAGTCACCTAGGACAATCATGGAGCAGAGGGTGATAGCTTGTGTGGTGGCACAGTTGGGAGAGCCATTGAGGGAAGATGGGCCAATTCTTGGGATGGAGTTTGATGAATTACCACCTGGTGCATTTGGTTCACCTATAGGTATTTTTATTTTTGCTTACTACTATTTATATCTCGATCATAGGCTTGGTCACGAGTTTTGTATCTCAACTGCAACTGAATTACATAGCACGAGACTCCATTTACACACATTGTATCCATTGATATGAAGCTGATATTCTTTCATGTCACCAAAGAGATTCCATCTCTCCGCGTGAGCACTACTAGACTCTTGATTTGTACAAACAAACGAAAAGATCCTGTAGTTCAAGAAATGGGAAAAATTTTAGTAGGTCAAATGGAGTGTGCCAAAACAGCTACACCTAATTGATTTGCAACTGTATTGAAGTCTCTCTCTTTCTCTTATTCATGCACATGCACATGATGCTTTATGAGTTTACCTTTTCATGCAGTCATGTAAACTACTAACATTTTATGTTGCGCATAAAAAGCAGTGCCAGCAGAGCAGCGGGACAGATACATACAATCTTGTGCCAGCAAGTCGTTCAGGCAATATGATACCAAGCAAATCAAAGTTAGTTCTCTATCTTCTCTGCAAACATTTTTTTTATGCGTTAACACCAATAAATCTACCTTAACATGCGACTCTTTTCACCTGGTTAGATGGGTTATCTATGTTGACACGTGTCGTCATTCAGGACGGAAAAAGAAAGACAAAAAGAATTAAAAGGAAGAAGGAAAAGAGTCTCTCTTAAGTAGATGTTAACTCCTTATCCATGTTGACGTGTGTTGTCATTCAGTGACAGACACTACATCATTTTTCTAGTCAACTAAACAAGTTGAAGTTTCAATTTATTTAATTCTCAGGCTGCATCCAGTGGGCTTCATGAAACTGCTGAGCCCAAGATTAGGTCTGATATGTATGGGCATGTTGGCATGTCTTACCTCTATGATTCACCTATTGATGGTCCTACTGCTAAAAGTTTGTCATTGACACATGGAAATAAGCATCTTCCCGAGGAATATAGTGTGGAAGGTCAGGTATCAAGTGTCGATAGACTGGGGCAATTTTCCTCATCTCCGAAGCATAATGACTCCATCCCATACAATGAAGATAATTTGCATACAGAGAGGAAACGCAAGGTATTTTTACATAGTCCACAATTTTGTTTTTGTTAGCAAAAGTTTTAGTCTTATTTCTCTGAAACTAATGAACTGTTAATTACTCACCGAAGAGTGATGAAGCTAAAAGTGGACGGGAGGTTCAAGCTCATGGAAAGAAGACAAGGAAAGAACTCGAGAAACACGATATACCAAGGCGAAAGGTTTAGACTTTCCAGTTTAAATTTGAGGACCTTGACTTTATTTGAATTTTTTTACATGAGATTTATTCTACATACTGTTTTTGCTGAAATCTGACATTTCTTTTCCTGTCTTTTTTTTTTTCCCTAAAGAGGGACGAGCAAATAAGGAAGGAAATGGAGAGGCAAGATCGTGAAAGGCGAAAGGAAGAGCAGAGGATGATGCGGGAACAACAGAGGCAGGAGGAGAAATTTCAGCGTGAGGAAAGGCGTGAAATGGAACGGAGGGAGAAATTTATGCAAAAGGAGCTTTTGCGGGTAGGTTTGAAACTGTATTATGTATTCTTTTTAACTCCAATTTTACCATTTGTTCTTCTGTATTTGGTTAGAACAGATACAGTTATTGTTTTTGTGCGTCTCTCCAGGAAGAGAGGAAGAAACAGAAAGAGGAGCGTCGCCGAGAGAAGGAATCAGCAAGACAGAAAGCCGCTGCGGAGAGAGCTACAGCACGTAAAATCGCTAGAGAGTCCATGGAGCTAATAGAGGATGAGCGTCTAGAACTGATGGAATTAGCTGCTTCAAGGAAAGGATTACCTTCAATCATATCTCTTGATTATGACACCATGCAAAATCTTGAGTCATTCCGAGGTTGGTGTTGCTTGCTGTTACTTCTATGAGATTTTGTGCCTGTTTCTAACTGAGTACTGATTGCAAATTTATAACAATAATCCCTCGACAAATTTATTTGCAAACCCATTCAGTCCCAGGTTTATATTCCTTTCTGAAAAACTGGGAAAATCAAGTTAGTGACACAACATAGTAAAGTGTTGACCTTATTATGAGATGTTTTCTTGTTCGGTTTCTTTATCCTTATCTTAGTTGTAGCAGTAACAAATTGCTATCTACAGTGGAGGTATTAATTTAAACTGATAACATAGAAATTTTAATTTGTTCTTCCTTGCATTACTCCACAGGTATATTTATTTTTCTCCTTATCTATTTGTTTGCTTATTTTATTGACATGGAATGGTGGCAGCTTCTCTGCTACATTTTAGATGAAGAACTTGACACAAAGTTTCAACTATTTCAGAGAACTTGTCCAAGAACAAGAAAGAATGGTTTCAAACATGCCTTTTTGGGTCAATTATTTTGATGCATGTTATTTTTGGCAGAAGTTGCTATTTGTTTGTAGAACTTTAGGGTGGTTTGGTCTATTGCTCTGAAAGGTTGTTACGCATTCAACCAAATCTTTTGCAATACAGAAGATTTGTGTCAATTCCCTCCAAATACTGTGCAATTGAAGAAGCCATTTGCTATTCAACCCTGGATTGATTCAGAGGCGAATGTTGGGAACCTCCTCATGGTATGCTATTGTGACTTATTTCTTCCCATGCTTACTGAGAAGTTAACTGAAATTTTGGGCATGTAGCTATTTTCTAAATGTTTATTTTGGATGTATGTTAAAGATGATGTTTTATGCCTAAGCTTCAAATTCTTGTTTCTACCACTATTGGTATAGTTCATTCACAAAAGTTTACTGTCTGTGGGGACGTGGTGCTGGAGGCTACATTTTTATGTAATAAATTGACTAGTTTGGTTGAGCTTAAACCTGTCATTGTATTTTCTTCTTGCATTCTTCACTATGCGTGTCCAAAAAAACTTGGCATGGAAGTCGCTATATAGGGCGTGTTCAGTCGTGCTTAAAATCCAATTAAAATTGAAAATATGACCGTTATTGGGGTCCCGCTCGTTTAATGAAAATCAACAATATCGGCTAGTTTTTCGATTTTAATCTATACCGAACACGTCCATAAATTGGAATCTGGATTTTCTTTGATCTTTTAACTGCAGAAGCACGAGGCACAAAATTTTTTCAGCTTATAAATTTTTATACTTGGGTATTATTTCTGCCGTCTTAGCCCTATTAGATCCTGTCTTCTATTGGCCCACACCATTTTATAAATTGAGCTGTAATCATTTTTCGTTCTTTTATTTGGAATCCGGAGTTGCTTTCCCTCTTGCATCTTTTCCTGTAGTCTTAACATATGATTGCTATTTCAGGTTTGGAGATTCTGCATCACTTTTGCTGATGTTCTTGGGCTTTGGCCTTTTACCCTTGATGAATTTGTTCAGTCTTTCCATGACCACGTGAGTTTTCACGCCGCTTCTGGCTTTCAGTTCATTTGAACCATTTCAATTTTACCTTTTTTCTACTCTAAAAACTGTGTATTGCCCCTTGGCTTTTCTTTTTTACTTTGTAGAAAATCACATGTCTGACTTTCATACTCTCTCTCTCTCTCTCTCTCTCTCTCTCTCTCTCTCTCTCTCTAATTGCGTATGTTCCCGTGCATAACAGTGGTGGTAGTTAATAATTTATGTAGCCTTTGTGTCTTGCAGGATTCAAGGGTTCTTGGTGAGATACACATTGCTCTTCTAAAACTGATCATAAAAGATATTGAAGATGTTGCGAGAACACCTACAGGTGGGCCTGGAACAAATCAATATAGTGCTGTTAATCCTGAAGGTGGACATCCTCAGATTGTTGAAGGGGTAATTACTTATTTATGCAAGCTATGTGTCGAATGATTGGCTTTTTTGTCGTTGAATTTTATGTTTACTTTTAACTTTTCTGACAGGCATATTTATGGGGTTTTGACATACGTAACTGGCTGAAGTACATAAATCCATTGACATGGCCTGAAATCCTGCGGCAATTTGCACTCTCTGCTGGATTTGGGCCTCAATTTAGAAAGAAGAGTTTTGAAAGAGGTTGCATGAATGATAATGATGAGGTGCTTGTTCTTTTTGTTTCTTCTCGTCCATATGCCTTACATCAACACACCATGTTCTTTTGTCACTGCAGACATGATCATAAACATTTGGGGGTGTGTATCCAGCATCCGGCAAAAGAAATGGATTGAAAACTTGGATTACCACCAAAAAAAAAAAAAATACTAATTAGTAAGGTTACTTGTGCCAGAAAATAATGGCTAGAAAGGCAAGTGTATGGGAGATTTGTGTAGTATAATATATATAAAGATTCTGAACAGATCAAAGAACTAGTGCATTACAATAAAGGACAATTTGAGTGGAATTTGTTGAATATTATTCCAAGATGACCTAACTTACTAATTCCATATAATCAAGCGCTTTGGTTTACTGATAATATTTGCGTTATTCTTGGATCTTGAGTCTGTGGACCTTATTCAAGGCACTCTTTTTTGTTTCAAATTCATGAAATATTTATCCCCTCTTCCTTCATCCCCCAGATGGCACCAGAAACACAATCAAAATAACGTGCCATTAATGATACAAGTGCATAACATGACGATAACATTCTTTATTCCTCAGATTAAAGGTTGTGAAGACATAGTGTCCACTCTGCGAAATGGTGCAGCAGCTGAGAATGCAGTTGCAATTATGCAAGAAAAAGGACTTGGCCTTCAGCGCAGATCAAGACACCGGTTGACACCTGGTACCGTGAAATTTGCTGCTTATCACGTTCTTGCTTTTGAAGGAAGCAAGGGCTTAAATGTTATAGAGCTCGCAGACAAGATTCAGGTAACTATAGCTCCTCTTTTGTCTTTTGTCACTGCTGAACCTAGTGGACTAATTTTCACTTTGTATTTTCTAACTTAATTTTGCTTTTTGCAGAAGTCTGGGCTGCGAGATCTCTCAACAAGCAAGACTCCAGAGGCTTCTATTTCTGTTGCATTGTCAAGAGATCCAATACTGTTCGAAAGAATAGCTCCTTCAACGTATTGTGTTCGGCCGGCTTTTAGAAAGGATCCTGCAGATGCAGAATCAATACTTGCTGCAGCCAGGGAGAAGATACAGAGATATGCTAATGGTTTTTTAGCTGATCAAAATGCTGATGAAGAAGAAAGAGATGATGATTCAGACAGTGATGTTGCTGAGGGTCCAGAAGCTGATGGTTTAGCTACTGCATCTGACGCAAACAAGAACCAATGCAATGAAGACGTCTCCTTCTCAGGGAATGGAAAAGATAATCACTCAGATGCTGCTGCTCTGCAAAATGGAATTGGTAGTGTTTATAAGAAGTTCCATTTCCTTGGTTGTTACCAAGACTTTTCTTGCTTTCATTTTCGATTTGATACTGAAAATCCACTTACCTTACTGATCAATCTCTTGATATGCTATTGAAGGCAATGGAGTTGGTGATTCTGACCAAGTAGGCATGGAGATTGATGAAAGCAGATCAGGTCAGTCCTGGGTTCAAGGACTGACTGAAGGAGAATATTCTGATCTCTCTGTTGAGGAGCGTCTCAATGCCCTTGTTTCCTTAATTGGTATTGCGAACGAAGGGAACTCTATCCGAGTAATTCTTGAGGTCAATTTTCCGACAATTTCTGCGAGTTGAAAATAGGAAATAAAGACTTTAGTCTTCCATCTTTTCTGACAAATTAAACTGTTGCAGGATCGGCTGGATGCGGCAATCACTCTTAAGAAGCAGATGTGGGCAGAAGCACAGTTAGATAAAAGGCGCATGAGAGGAGAGATTGTAAATAAGTTTTATGATTCTTCTTTTCATCCTGCAGTGGATGGGGATCAAAGTCCTTTGGCTACTGCAAAAAATAATATGTATGATCCATCAGTAACCACTTTAATGAAAGACAAGCCTTTACTTGCAGTAGATGATGTTCGTAATCCCACTGATAATCCATCACAAGATACTTCCACGGTTCAGTTTGGTTTCCCTATTCAACAGAATGGATATACGACAGAAAGGTCACGTTTGCAGCTGAAATCTTATATTGGCCATAGAGCAGAGGATATGTATATCTACCGGTCGTTACCTCTGGGTCAAGATAGAAGGCGCAATCGTTATTGGCAATTTGCTGCTTCTGCTTCGAGCCAGGATCCTGGTTCTGGCAGAATCTTTGTTGAATCACCTGATGGTCATTGGAGGCTTGTTGATTCAAAGGAGGTAGACTCTAATGTTCATTAATTCTATTTTCCCTTCCTTTTCCCTCTTTTTTTCTTGCCCTCTGTAGATGTGCTTGCCTATACGTTTACAATTCCATGTGTATTCATATACATAAAATATATAACTGATGTTGATAGCCCGATAGGCAATTTCTTGCTTACATTAGGCTATTTCTTGCTCATGTGAGCACGCTCATTCACTTGAGTACAGGACCATGGTGTCCACATCTTGGAATTCTGTGTGTGATGTCTAGGAGTAACAATAAAATCTAGTCAAACGAATGTCTCGAGTTAATTATTCATCTACTGCTAGCCAGTGAAGTTTTCTCTAGACATGCTATTTAAGCACCTTGCAGCTACATTCATTTTTATTCAACCTTTGCATGCCCTTGTATAATTCATTTTATTTTTCATCCAGGCATTTGATACTCTTTTTACTTCTTTGGATACTCGTGGGACTAGAGAATCTCATTTGCATATAATGTTGCAAAAGATTGAGGTTTCCTTCAAGGAACGCCTCCAAAGGAATAAACAATTGTCTAATATATTGGATCAAGGAGGAGAAAGTGGAAATGAAGCTACTGAATCTAGTTCGAGCATTGCTTGCAATGCTAGTGCCGAGAGTCCCAGCCGTGCAGTCTGCAGTGAAAGTGCTGATAAAATGGAACCATCGTATTCCTTCAAAATTGATCTTGGAAGGAATGAAACTGAAAAAAAGAATTCCTTAATTCGATACAAAGACCTCCAAATTTGGATGTGGAAAGAATGCTTCAATTCATCTATTTTACGGGCCATGGCACATGGAAAGAAAGGGTGTTCGCCTTTGCTGGGAATTTGTGATATCTGCTTCAGTATTTATAATTCTAAAGAAGACTGTTGCCCTTCTTGTCATCGGACATTTGGTAAATCTGGTAGCTCTGGAAATTTCTTGGAGCAAGTTGATTGTGAAGAGAAACTGAAATGTCTAACCAACATAATCGTTTCAAACACATCTCCTTCACCAAGGATCAGATTGATTAAGGCCCTGCTAACTTTCCTTGAGGTAAAGGATCGATGTTCTTTGTGGTGCCTTATCTGTTGTACACCTGTTTGCCATCATTTTATTATTTGGATATTAATATATGTATTTGAATTTTTGTTGTTTCTAACAGGTCTCGGTTCCATCAGAGGCTCTTAAATCTTCTTGGACAGAAGACTGTAGGGATACTTGGGGTTTAAAGCTGCAAAATTCTTCATCCACTGAGGATCTTCTACAGGTTTTCACTTCTTCCTGTTTTTTCATGGGTGTGATATCTTGGCATGATTTTATAGAGAAATGCACTTTTCTGTCTGAAAAAAAATAAATTACTGGAATCTAATATTGCTTAGCTTCTGCTTTATTTTATTTATTCTTAATGCATGAAGCTTTCAAGATATTGGTTTTCTTAGGTCTGCAAGTTCTGAAAGGAAGAAGTTGATGCATTAAACAGCTGATAACTTATCCTTTTAGTTTTAGGTGATAGTTTATAATTAGTTCACAGAGGATGCCTGAATTTTAACAGTTTATGCTTTGATAGCATGTTTATTATGGATGATCGTATAGCACTGGACAGTAACAAAAGCTAAAATATTGTTCAATATCACTTACCAAACACCAATAAGTGAATTAAACATTATATTTGTGTGTGATTAAGAACTTTTATCATGGTTTGGGAGGATTTTCTTCTTCGTGAGAGCAGTCTTCTAATAGGTTTTCTGCCTTTTGAAGGTGTGGGATTTGATATGCCAGTTCTCAATGATTTTAGTTATAAAAATGTTGACCTCATCATTTAATTTAGTGTTTAATCAGTGGATATTCCATAAAGTATATTTTTAATTTCCATAGTTCACTTTCTGCATTTGAAGAAATTTATGTATTCAACCCAAGTGTGACAGTCTTACATAAACAAGGAGTTTTGCAGATAACATTCATATTTTATTGACATTTACTTCGTAGTTATCATGGAAATTTTATATTGTTTTTCAATTGCCACATGCTTATGGAACTGACGTGGTACCTTCTAGGGTATTAATTTTTTGTTCATGTACATGGTAGCTTGAGAAAGTAAATTCTGCCTCACCACATAAAAGTGAGAATTAGGAAGGTGGGTCGGAAACTAGATAACAAATGAGGGATTGATGAACATTTCAAATATTTCCTGCAGATTCTGACCCAATTTGAGGATGCCGTGCAATGTGATTATCTGTCAACAGATTTCGAGACAACTGCAGAATTATTGAGCTATAGCGCTTCGTCGGGAGATTCTGCTTGTGAATCTGTTTATTCTGGTTCCATACCTCAACTTCCTTGGATACCACAAACAACTGCTGCCGTGGCGCTGAGGCTCTTGGAGCTGGATGCCTCTATTTTTTACATTTCACAACAGAAGGCTGAGCTGCATGATGAAAAGACAGTGGAAGCTCTTCCAGTTGAGTATCTTTCTGTCTTTTGTCACACACCTTGATACTGAAAGCATGATGCTTTATTGTAATGGAGTGTGTAAAATTATGATCCTATGGAACTCTGATAATACCAATCAATTGCTATAACATATATTGAATAAGTCGATCATTATTTTTTTGTCCTTTTTGCTCATATTTTTTACTTTTTGCAATACGTCCTTTAATTTCTTTTCTATTGTACACAGAAGTTCACTTTCAGGTATTCTTATTCAAAGGATATCCCAAAGACTGAAACTACAGAATTGGATCAGCATGGACCTGTGAAAGAGAGAAACTGGGGTCCACCGCGTGACATTCCTGGTAGCTCCGGAAGTAGGCAAGTGGTTCGTAAGCGAGGAAGTGGCCGCCCACGCGGACGATCTCGGAAACGGGTTTTTAGTTCAATGTCGCAATCCAGCAGGCGGGGTATTAGACAAGGTGAGACATTGACTCAAGCACTTATGAAGCATGGAGCAAGAACAGGTGGACAGATGCATGGGCGGGGTCGACGAACTCTCAGGAAAAGGAGAACAGAGAAGGTCGTTTTAGAAACACTGCCAAATTACTTGGGTGACACAGGCACCCTTGCGAACATTGTGGAAGAGCCAAGAAATTTTGTCCACGAGGAACTGGTGAATTTTGACGCTAGAAATATTGAAATTGAAAATGATGCCAGTAGTAACAGCATGGAAGTTGGGGATTTTGACGATAACGCCCAAGTGAACCAGTTTGAGTTTAAAAAATGGGGTTCGAGTTATGATGTAGTTCCAAACAGAAGTAAGGAGATGGTGGAAACGAGTGACGAGGACATAGACGAAGTTGATGAGGATAATGGTTACGAGGACGAAGAGGATGGTGAAAAATTCGAAGAAGGTCCAGAAATGAATGATAACTCAGATGGAGAAGGGGATGCGAACATGGACGAAGGCTCAGATTCCTTAGTCTCCGGTGATTATAGTGATTGAGGTCCAAATTTTGGGTAACCAATAACCAAGGTACCGTGTAGCGTTATAATTATATATTTTTATATTCTTTGAGATGTAACTATTCAGTTGGCAGTCTTTTGTAAAATTGTAGAGGAACATAATTAGATTATATTCCTTTTTGACACGGTTCACTGAGAAATATAATGAGTCTAGAAATGCAGATATTTATGTCATTGGTCCAGAAATCTGTTTGGTATTTCCTTTGCATTAAACTTCTGCACATGTTTGGGCGTGATTTTAAGTATCGGGGTCCACTACTTGCAGCTTAAGCTAAACAAATTGTGGGTTTCACCAAATAATTGGAAATCTATCTTTATTTATATTTTCAAAAATAACTTTTAAATATGACCAAGTGAGCACGAGCAAACGGGTCAGGACTTATTTTTCAGTGTTCTTTCGCTTAATGCATTTGGAGGCAGATAAAAGCTTGGTTGGGGATGAGCAGATTGATGTCTACATTGTCGAGTGCATTGAAATGGATTAAAAAAGAAGCTCGAGGTACTTCTTGGCAATCCAAAAAAGAAAGTTACACTTGCTAGTAATGTCTACCAAATTTGGATGGTGAGGAATAGGAAGCTTTTTGAAGATATTAGGCCACCATCTGATAGTACAGTGAGCAGTGAGCTAGATTATAAGACATGTACACAAAATTTTGTTTTCTTTGTATCCTCGTGTTTTAATCCATTTTAAGTCTATAGTTTTGGGTCGTTAGATCTTATTATTTGTACTTTTTTGTTGTTTGTCCAGGTATATCCAGTATACTTGTACATGAATTTTGATCAATAATCAATAAAAATTTACATTTACCGATCAAAAAATTAAATAAAATAAAAAATCAAGACCAGTCGACTCAAAAGGGTTCCTTCTGATAGAAGACAAAATTTTGGCAAAATTCAAAGTATTTGATTCTATTCGTTACTATATTTTTCTAATTTTCTGTATTACAAGATTGAAACAATTGATATGATCTTAATCGGTGACACTACAAAAATGCACCGACGTTCAAGAGTGATTCGCGTGAAAGCAGTACGCTTTTCTATTGCAATTACCATCGTCATTCTCACTTGAAAATAATATAACAAACAAGTAGATTACCTAATATATCAAAAGGTAATTGGTGTTAAAAACACCATATCATCGGTAGACACGTACATGCTCGATTTATATATGATCTTTTGTAAGAAAAAAATAACATTTCATCGACTTAAAGGTGTTAATGGATCAAGACGAGTTGACATGATTTAGTACGATGCACGAACGATCATGGTTGACCGAGCACGAGCAATTTTGTCAAAAAAAGATTCGGCTCGGTTTGCCTCCACTAACATGCCCATTGGTGGATGAGCCGAGCTAGCTTGCAAGCCTCTCATTCAACTCACAATTTTTTTTTAAAACGTCGCATAGTCGATTTTTTTTTGTAAATGGTGGTGTTGAAAAAATCATTTTGTCAAAATTGTAAAAATACTCCTTTATCAGATCTTGAGAGCGATTACATGATATGGAAACGGAATTAAAATTTTATACGAATTATCATTTCGTTTAGAATTTTCATAACTATAAATAAATACATTCTAATTTAACAAATAAAAAAAATTACTAACCTTAATACGTTCTTCATTGCAATTGCAACATATTATTTCTACATCAAAAAAATAAATAAATAAATTTCAATTTCAATCTTTACTCTTCAATCAGTTACGAAATTTTTATGGATGAAATTAAGGGTCCGTTTGATTGCAAGGGTGGAAAATGAGTGGAAAGAAAATGTTTTACAGAGAAATGTAATTAATTGTGTTTGATTGGTATAAAGTTTGGTGTCCATTTGGCTTCGTGTTTTATAAAATTTGTCCATTAAAGTGATAATTTATTCTACCATTGGGTCAAAATTTGTTCCAATTGTTAAAAAAAATTTGAATTTTTTTTTTTATCATATCGAATATCATTGATTTGACTTTGTTTTACTTTTGCATGGAAGTTGTCAATAAAAGTGAAATTTTTTTTACCATTGTATCTAGAATTTGTTTCCATTACAAATAATAATAAAAAAAAAAGGTGGAAAATATTTTCCTACCAAATGGGTGGGAAACAAAATCAAGCTTTTGTGTATCAAAAGATTGTACCTAGAAAAAAGTGGAAAACATATTGGCAGGAAAATTTGTACTATCAAACACCCTTAATTGGCTAAAGTTAGAAAATATTTTTCTTTTCCA
>CAIGRO010121098.1:0-11588 GCA_903798355.1 Fraxinus baroniana | reverse complement strand
TGATTGATTTAAATTATATAATTAGTATAACTCATTACCTTATTTAGTGTACAAATATAGGGATACCATTATGACACTTTCCTTTTGGTACCCCTACACCTATAAATACCACAACTAAATCACAACACACACAAATTATCACTTTGTTGAAGAAGTTAAATTCTCCTATACGTATTTACAACGATTCTCTTTTAATTATAAAGGTAAGTTTAGTCATACGTTGTATGTTGAATGGTTTTTCATACTTTAGAATACGAAATTTGATGTGAATATGATATGGGTCCTATATGTGTAAGTTTGACCGAAGTTTTGTAGCGCTACGCACGAGAATTATAGCAACGAAGTACAGTTCTTAATTCCCGCGTCTCCCTATGCATGTTATGATTATGTATGGGGATTATGGCCACTAAGTTCGGTTTCTAATATAGCAACGAAGTACGGTTCTTAATTCCCGCGTCTCCCTATGCATGTTATGATTATGTATGGGGATTATGGCCACTAAGTTCGGTTTCTAATTCCCGTGTCTCCTTATGTACGTTAAGAATTCCTAAATTTTAAATATGAATTACGATTTATGTGGCTCACTTTTTGAGATTTTTCTCATTGTTTATGATAGATAATTGAAATTTGAGGCGGCGATGTTTGGAACTGGCCACTGGTGGCATAATAAAGATATTATTGAACAATTTGTTATTTTACTTTTATGATTTTGTAATTTTTCTTCTTCTTTTTTTCAATATTGTAATTGGAACAAAAGTTATATTTTTATGAAAGTTAAGTTTTATTTTACGATACGTTTTAATGATTCAAAGAAAAACTTTGGGTCGTTACAAGACCTTTCTTGTCTATGGTAAATATTTTGCTTCTACGGATGTGTAAGGCTTTAGTTTGGATCAACAGAGATTCATGTCACCATTATACAAAGAATGAATGAAAATTTTGAAGATATCAAGTTTAAGGTCATAACTTTATTGAAAATATATGGGTGGTGGTCACCTAAGACAGCCAATGACACAATGACAGATTATTACTACTTTTTAGTGCCTACTAAGAAATTCATGGCTGTCTTGTTCTGTTAATGAAAGAAATATGTTGTATTTACCATGGATTATTTTTCATTACTAATCATCTGGCAGAATTACCGGTTAGTCTTGCAAGACAAGTGTTTATCAAGTATCAACACTTCGAGCACTAATAATATATGTCAAAGCAGAGAAGCTGAGTAAACTGCCTCACATGTTTGGGCCAGAGACAATAACCATATTTGATGCTTCAGAAAGAAAAATATTATTGGCCTGCAAAAGAAAATTAGATCACCAATCTTAAAATAATTATCCATGTCATTTTTGTTCAAAAGGAAATATACAGATTTATTTTTTGTTTTTTATTTTTTCAGGAAGAACTTGACCATGTGATTAAATTTATAAGAATGTAATTGTAACATACAACGAAGTCACTGTGTGTGCTTTCTAGGATGGGATGCCGTCCACTATCCATTGCCAAAGGACCATCACCTATCCAAAAGATGAGGACATTGTCAAGTCATTATCATAATTCTAAGAGATGATGGTAAACAAACCAATTATGAATGTGCTTACATGTAAATTGAGGTCTAGTATATTTGTCAACTGGCTTTGTGGATATTGTATGGGCAAATGAATTGACTATCATATCCAGAAGGCACAATACTTCTGCAAGAAGAGTGAGCACAGACACATCCTCACGTATGTCATCCATTAAACCTGCATGTTACACAAAAGGACCGTGGTTAAATCTGATAATTGCTCAGCTGACAAAACTAGGATTCAATCAATTACAAAGTATTTGACTGCTGATTTACGGTTAAAACACACTGATGAGCATACATTTGTCCTGAAAGAAACATCAAATATTCGTACTAAATAAATGGAATTACAAACACATCATAAACTTTAGCTACCCACCCGGATGTACTTGCAGGTGTGTGTTTCAATAGAAAAAGAGATTCTAATCAACGTTGAAATAGAATAGAATAATAATTAGGTAACAAAGTGGTTCTCTAGTGTAAAGAAAATGAATTAAAAGTTTAAATAAAAATGAGAGTACACCTCCAGCTTAATTGTATATCTTTGACCAACAAAACACAAAAAGCCCGACTCAATCCTGTAGAAATTTCTAATATATCATCGTTCAAATAATCTAAACACATCCTTTTTCTAATACACATTCCTAAAATAATTTAAAAATGGGTAAGGTTTGAACCTTTCCAGAATCAAACATCTTGGGTATGCTACTTACAAGTCTTGGTTAACTCATCATGAGTTCAAGAGGGAAAAAAAATAAAAAGGATAATTGCCTAGGAAAGTTTCACCAGCCATAGTCAAGTTGCCGCCAATAAGCTGTAATGTATTTTACAGTTCATTGTTGATATAATTGAAGTAAATATGTACATAAAATGCCCAAGAAGACGTGTTCCTTAAACACTTGAGACCAACCTTCCAGGCATAATTCTGTCCTAGTATAGCATTCTTTCGCTGCAGACTTGTTCCTTACATTTAACTGCAAATTTCAAGTAATGAGTGAAGGCAGATAAACATGATTAAATATCTGGGATAGACACCTAAATGAAATTAAAATTTTAGGGTGTATTATGCATCCATCAAATGGATAATTATCCAGAAGAGTTCACATATAGGAACTATGTCTCTGAATCTATAACGCCCCAATTTTCATAAACCATAGTATTATTAAAAATTCAATTTCAATGAACTAACCTGTAAATTATTATATAAATTAGCATTTAAAAATACTGAGTAAGATACGTGCAGTTTTCATTCACAATTATATAACAATAAAATAGACACTTCATACGACTTTTTCATATGGAGTATTTCGATGATCAAACGAGACACTCATCATTATTATTCCCAAAAGATTTCACATTTCGTTATAAAGAACTCAAAAAAGTTCACATTTCGTTAGATCGAACTTGAAGATCTACAGGCAATTCATACATATTAATTGAATAAACAAGAAGTAGGAAACAAACCACTTGCTCGTTATGTATCTTACCATGACAGATCAAAAGAAGTTTTTGAAATAAAATATGAATTATTGGCCTCTTAAGGTGAAAACCACTTTTATGCCTCTACAATCTACCGTTTGTATATATAAATATTTTTGGTGGTGAATGATGGGACCTTCGCCCAATATTTATAGTTAAAAGAAATTGAGTTTTGGTACAATTAGAATTAGGGCCATGTATCACAAGTAGAAATTGGATACGAAATAGGTTTCACTTTATGGATTATGCTATTATCATGATTATGCTTCTAACTAATCCTAATATGATATGTGCAAGCATGTAATTTGATTTCAAATTAATAGAATTTGCATTATATTTAAATAAATGGTTTCTAGTCAAATAGTAAAGCAATCATTACACGCTGCAAAAGGATGAAATAGTCGTGTCCTCTAAGTAAAGTGTGATAAGATTTGACTTTACATGTATCAATACTAATTAATTCCATAATACCTATTTAACGATGTTGGAATTGTATCCATTTACTAGTTATATATAAAAAAATTGATTATATCTATCCACGGCACACGTGGTTGCCAACCAAGATAATTCATTAACTAATTTTAATTACAATATAATCAAAATGTAGAATTTGGATAACAGTAAGTTAAGTTTGGAATATATCAAATATACGATTAACACTTAACAAAATCTAAATAGGATCATAATTAACAAATATCAAAATTGGACTACCATTTATACTACATGTGAAATCATGGCTGTCATAAAATGGGTATAATTATCCAAATCAACTTTTTCTCAAATCCATGGTACATTATTTAATACGAGCTACCCAATATTGAAATAATAAAACTCTTTATATGAAAATCTAATTATTTGGCCCAAGAAAAAAAAAATTAATACATATTTCGCTTTAGTCCTTGACTTCTAAAAAAAAATAAAAAAATCCAGAACAAAATAATTCTACTCTAAAATTTTTCGGAGCTTTACAATCTCCACTCCTTAAAAGGAATTTCGATCATCTGTTGTCCAATCCTGAGTTAAAGCAAAAACTCTAGCTTTCTCTATCTTTTCTTGCTCATTATCTTTCTTCGAGGGGCTTCTTCGCAATTTTTAGCAATATGACATGCCTATACTGCGTCAATAGCACATATTTCTCACAAATAAACATTCACCCCTATGTGTCTTGTTGCACTTTGGGCAAGGGGAAAAAGCTTGTCCAAAATTTGATCTAATGTTAGTTTTCTTACCATCTCTTTTCTCATCATTGGACTCATTCCATTTTCGCTTTCCTATCGGTACCTTTTATGAAAAGTTTGGCCAATCTCTAATATATTTGAGATGGTCTGGATAGTTTGCAAAACCCGACTGTATGTGGTAAATTGGTGGGATGCCATTATTCCACCAATCTCCGGACGCAGTCCTAAAGTTCGAACATCATTGCTTTCTTTGCCTTCGTGTCTACTAGATATAATGCTTACCTAAATAGTTAGAACTTTCTCTCACACTCTTCAAGCTTCAACTTTCCATGTTTAAGTGAAGAATTTGTCTCCTTTTGATCTCTTAGGGCTTGTAGGAAGTATTTTCCAATTAATTCTTTGAATTGTGTACCACTCACAGCACTTTGTTGTACTTTAGTTCTAGTGCGCGAGGCAGGCTGCCACCAATGGCCAGCTGCATCAACCAACATGAACTCTACACATAATACTTTTCGAGAATCAGTGCATGAGATATGTTTGAAGATTCGCTCCATCCTTCTTATTCATTCTTTGGTTGCTAATGGGCTGTCTTGCTATCGAAGGTTGGGGGCTTGTAATGGTGACGCAGTTCAAGAATTGCGCTAGTGTTGTTA
Source organism: Fraxinus baroniana (assembly GCA_903798355.1). Classification (NCBI taxonomy): domain Eukaryota; kingdom Viridiplantae; phylum Streptophyta; class Magnoliopsida; order Lamiales; family Oleaceae; genus Fraxinus; species Fraxinus baroniana. The sequence goes on along the minus strand of CAIGRO010121098.1, from coordinate 6,714 downwards.
GCATTTGTCGATGCATTATGAAGAACATCTTGTGCTTGTTGTCTATTGTAACATCCTGAAAACTTTATAGAATACAATTATTTAATGATGATGATTTTTGAACTAGATGCCTTTTAATAATTTTAAAAAAAAAAATGTAAGAGGAAATAAATAATAAATTCAATTTTATTTTGACTGAATAATTATATAATGATAGAGAGAGTTTTAGTATATCTATATTGGACTCTTTTTGTAACTTGTAATTAATTAGAAGTCTTCGACTTGAGAAAAAAGTAAATTCGAATAAGATAGACCCCAAGATATTTAAGTTTAAAGAAGTTGTCATTTATTAGTATTTAATTAAGTTGGTTATTGATTTTAAAGTTGTTGGTGGCTACATGTATAGATAACTTTTTTATCACGGATTATGATTAAAAAAAAAAGATAATTCTAATTTTAATTTTGATCATGGTTAATTTTAATCCTAATTTGATTAAAACTTTATTACTTTTTATTACTTCAATTCTAACACTAGTACGCAAAGTCAAATACAACCAATTTCAAAATCTTCCACGTCATATCTTAATATAAATTTTATTAGATAAGGATTGGTTGAGTATTTTTAATTAGGAAAACCATTGATTGAATATAAATCCTATTTTGTTAGTTTAATTGTAATCTTAATCGAATTATGATAAATTTTAACACTAATCATAATTCTATCATTTGAAACCAATTTTTATCCAAATTCCTTGCATTACATAGTTTTCCAATTTTTATTCTATACAAACTCAATTGAGGATTTCAACTATAAATACTGCAAAAATTCTCATTATTTCACCACAAAAAAATAGTCACGACAGAGAGAAGAGAGGAAAAAGTTTAGAAAAATAATAGGAGAATTTTTACACACAAGATTTCATCTTCTTTTCAACCTTTCAAAAACGAGGGAAGACACTTATGTGCAAATGGTTTGTTTTCGTATACATTTATTTATTCATCATTTATGCATGAATAGCCAGTGGGCCTTTGAGTTCTTTATAAAGAGATACGAAATCCTACGAGAATTTAAGATGACTTAAATTGAGTGTGTCACTTGGTCATCGATATACTTTATAAGAGAAGAGTGGTATGAAGTTTTTATTTTATTGTTATAATTGTATATATAAACTGCACCTATCTTATTGGGTATTTTCAAATACTCACGCTTACAAAAAATTTACACGTTAGTTCGGGTTGATTGAATTTGTGGCAGGATGGTGATGCGGGCTACCAAGAGGATTTGAAGAAATCAAATTAATAGGCTTTCTATATTTAATTGATTAATTAGTTTCATTTATGTTCAAGGACAATTTTTAAATAGTAGTTGAGTACAATTATTTCGAACGATAAAATTTTAATATTTAGTTTTAAGTTCATGGATAATCCATATTTTTATTGAATAAATTATTTTTATTGAACAGTTTCGCCGTTACAATCCCCCAATCTTCGATGTCAAGGCAGACCCCTTAGCAGTCGAAGAATGGATAAGAGGGTTGGAGCGAATCTTCAAACATCTCTCATGCACTGATGCTCGGAAAGTATTATGTGTAGAGTTCTTGTTGGTTGATGCAGCAAGCCATTGGTGGGAGTTTACCTTGCGCATTAGAACTGAAGCACAACAACTTGCTCTTACTTGGACACAATTGAAAGAAGAAGTAATGAGAAAATACTTCATCCAAACCCTGAGAGATCGAAAGGTGACATTTTCTTCAACTTAAATGGGGAAAGTTGAAGCTTGAGGAGTATAAAAAAAGCTCGAACAACTATCTAGGTATGCACTGCACATAGTAGACATGGAGACAAAGAAAGCAAGGAGGATCGAACTGGGACTACATCCGGAGATTGGTAGAATAATGGCATCCCACCAGTTCACCACATACAATCGGGTTTTGCAAACTGCCCAGGCAATCTCAAATATATTAGAGATTGACGAACTTTTTAGCAAAGTACCAAGTGTATAGGAAAGCGAAAATGGAACGAGTCCAACGAAGAGAAAGGAGATGCACAGAACAAGAAAATTAACATTAAATCAAGTTTTGGACAAGCTGTTTCGCTATGTCCAAATTGCAATAAGACATATAGTGGTGAATGTTTATTTAGGGGCAATGTGCGCTATCAATGAGGTCAGGCAGTTCATATTGCTAAAAATTGCAAAGAAGCCCCTCGAAGAAAGATAATGAGCAAGAAAAGAAAATAAAGGCTAAAGTTTTTGCTTTAACTCAGGACTAGGCCGAACGCAGGTAATTTCAAAGACGAAATTCCATTTAAGGGAGATTGTAAAGCCTCGAAATTTTTTAAAATAGAATTATTTTGCTCTAGATAATTTATTTTTTTTGGGAAGTTAAAGGATTAAAGCGAAATAGGTATTAATTCTTTTTTTTTTTTGGCCAAATAATTAGATTTTGACATAGCAACTTTTAGTGTATCAATATTGGGCTTGTTGGGTAGTTTGTATTAAATGAAGCACCATGGACTTAAGAAAATGTTAATTCGGATAAGTTAGGCCCAAAATATTGAAGTTGGAAGAAGTTATCTTTAATTGGTAATTTATTTAAATTTGGCTTACGATTTTAGATTTATGACAACTATGATTTCACGTGTAGTATATATGGTAATCCTATTTTGATAATTGTTAATTGTGTTAATTATGATCTTATTTTGATTTTGATAAGTGTTAATCATATATTTGATATATTCCAAACTTCATTTACTGTTAACGAAATTCTACTTTTTGATTATATTTAATTAAAATTAGTTAATGAATTATCTTGGTTGGCAACCACGTGTGCTTTGGATAGATACAATCAATTTTTTTTGTATAACTAATAAATACAATTACAACATCGTTAGGTAGGTACAATGGAACTAATTAGTATTGTAGTAGGATTGATACGTGCAAAGTCAATTCTTATCCCGCTTTACTTATAGGACACGACTATTCTATCATTTTGCAGCTAAGTGTAATGATTGCTTTATTATTTTACTAAAAACCATTTACTTAAATACAATGCAAATTCTATTAATTTGAAATCAAATTAAATGCTTGTGCATGTCATATTAGGAATGGTTAGAATCATAATCATGATAATAGCATAACTTATAAAGTGAAACCTATTTCTTATCCAATTTCTACTTGTGATAGACGGTCTCAATTCTAATTGTACCAAAACTCAATTTCTTTTAACTATAAATACTAGGAAATTCACCACCAAAAAAAATTATATGTACACAGCAAATTATAGAGCCAGAAAAGTGATTTTCACATTAAGCAGCCAAGAATTCATATTTTATTTCATAACTTCTTTTGATTTGTCATGGTAAGATGCATAACGTGCAAATGGTTTGTTTCTTTATAAATTTTGTTTATTCAATTAATATGAAAAGTGGTATGAATTGTCTATTTTATTGTTAGAAATTGTGTATGGAAACTGCACGTATCTTACTGGATATTTTTAAATGCTCACTCTTACGATAATTTATAGATTAGTTTGGGTCGATTGGAATTGTGGCAAGATGACAATATGAGCTACCAACAAGATTGGAAGAACAAAAAGCATTAAGTTTTCTATCTTCCAATTGATTAATTAGCTTCATTTATGTTCAAGTACATGTTTATTTGATAGTTGATTTTGTTTAATTCGAAGGATACAATTTTCATGTCATGGATTAAAAAAAATGGAGCTCAAACATGCTGTTAAATAAAAATTCTAATTGATGGTAAAGACCCATATGGTATTAACAAAATAGTTATCCACAAATATATGTGGAAATCTAATTGTGTAAAACTCCATGCCAAGCACCAAAGTCTGTGCAACCTTGATACTGATGGGTCCAATTTCGATAGGATTCAGCTAGATACCAATCCCTTCTTATTGTAGGTGAAGATATTGATAATCATAGTATGAGAAAAAAGAAAAATCCGATTAAGAAAGGTGGTAATGATACCAATAGTTGAGCTTGTACATGTAAATGTTTGGGAGGGGTTAGGTGACCTCATTTTTTGTTCTTGTGAACCAAAAAACTTCTATATAGTTATCTCCTAATATAGTTCCTAATCTACCAGTCAACTTAAGGATGTGTAGCTTTTGAATTTCCCAACTAAAATGATGATTCTGATTCCTAGATTTCATTATGAACATTACAATATATCAACAAGACATTAATAGTCAAGTGATAAAAGTTGACAACAATGGCAGTTTAAGAAGCATGTTTATTTAGCTTTACAGGAGTTTGGAACCATGAAACCGTGAGCGATGAACATTTTTTAATATTGGAAAATGTAATTACTGAAGTACTGTTTTCATTACAGGCAATAAATTCTCCCCGTTACTTTATGACAAGTAGGTTAATGATTGGACATTTATTACTATTTCTATTCGACTCAAATCAGATATACTAAATTAATATACACTAACATATGAGTTGGTCTTTATTGGGAAATGAGGCTTAGTTTGTAGTTGTTAAAATACATGAACTTAGCCAATACATGTGCACCAGCAAAATCTGAATAGATTCAATTTAGTACATGTGACAAATCCGCATATCAAATGACCAAAATGTTTTCATGATACTCACAGAAGCAAGTTCAAGTGAAGAGCAGTGTATGTTGTTTCCCTGTTTTATGACCTGATATTCAATAATAACACAGGAAAACATCAAAAGAATTTATTCAAGGATATGTTAAAAGTAAATATATATTCTTGAGAACCTGGATGAACTTGGTAGGAAGTTTTCCCTGTATGTCCTTCTGTGGAATACTTAAGTAAAAGCCTTGCCTATTGTTGAATGGAATTTTCAAATTTGGTAGATTAAAATCAGCACGATATTTATTTGCCAGGTTGTATATTGCTGTGGATGAGGCATTGATTAGATAATTATAAATGAAATATAAAGATATGAATCAGAACCCATTATACGGCAGAAAACCTTCACTGGTGTCACAGAAAGATCTCCTTGCAATATCTAGAAGTCCATCCATTCCTGCCTTGACAGCAAAACACTGTTGTGTTCGTGCAACAAATGGAACTCTTGCATGAAGTACATCTTCATCAATCACCTCTCCAATCCTAAAATAAACACAATGCTCTCAATTGTTAAAATGCTAAAAAAATTCCCATTCACATTAGATTACTGGCCAATGAGTTCATAGCAAACATCATTTAATGGTCATCATACATTATGGTCCTTGGAAAATTTCATTTACTTTTTCTGGCTTTTATTGTAGTCGAATTCTAGTCAAATGACTCGAGTCATAACCTATAATGTGTAGCTTTAACTTTAATTGACGATCAATCTCATGAATAACAGGAGAGAACCATCAAGTCAAAGATTGACTATCAACAATTCAGATTTGCCTTGTTACCACACAAGTCCATAGCTCGTATGTACTGTTTGGAAATCAAAATATTTTTCAACTAAGCCCTTGTTTGATGCCCATTAAACAAAGTTATTTGGGAAAATGAGTTTTGGAATAGTAATTTTTAAGAAGAACGTGTAGTTAAAAAGTAGGGAAAGTTTTGGATTTTCGTACAAAATATTTTATTGTAAGAATGTGTGGTTGAAAATGAGTTTTAGAAAAGAGTTTTTGGAGAATGATAGACAAATAGGGGCTAGTATTGAGATTACAAATTACAATATGGATATTGTCGTAGGGGTCAATAGTTAAGCCAAATTTTTGCCGTGTGATGGCACTAAGAATCTCACTCAGTCTGCCCACAACAACGCACCGGTGGTTACAAAGGAAATGAAAAGCACAAACTCCAAGCTTTATAAATGGAAAAGGTGTTATTTTTATTTTTTTATTTTATAAATCAACAACTGAATACAATGGTTAATTTATAGAGCATAGCATTTAACTATTCTAGGGGGAAATACTACTTTAGGAAAACAAATTCAACTAGCCTAATTACAATTATTACAAAAGATTATCTAAGGAAATCTTCCACAAAATCTTCAATAACCAATCAATTATCAAATAAAGGAGCATTCCATTTTACAACCACAACTGCAAGGGTGTGCTGTGTGAACAATAATCACCTCCCTATGGGTCATTTCCTTCCAACAAATCTGACCGCCCAAAGTCAGTCTGCTCAGTAGTCAAGCTAATCATCTACAGCACAGTGAGTTCGTGGCCATCCATGTAACACCCCGAAATTTTTTAGAAAAGAATTTAATTAATTTACACGCCATATTTTATTTTTTTAAAGTTGAGGGACTAAAGTGATATATGTATTAACTTCAATTTTGGGCTAGATTTTTAGATATTGTTAAAGCGACTAAAAGTATATCAATATGGGTCTCGTTGGATAGCTCGTTCTTAGTCATGTAAATTAAGCCCGAAAAAAAGTTATTACTATAATTTCTATTTGTTTTATATGCTATATTTTAATATTGTGAAAATGGTTTAATTATATCCATCCACCATCATCAATTCATTCCTATTGAGTTGTGCACATGTAAGGTATATAATATTATGTTATATAAGCCATGTTTATTCTTATCTTTAAGATGATTTGATCTATCTAAATTTTAGTTCCAACTAATCCCTATAACAAATTAAGTTTTTTGAAGGTGGCCGTGTATGATAGGAAATTGACGGATGTTTGAAATTTAAAATCCAAACAAATTCTTATCACATTGGATAAACACGATTTTTCATCACAATTATACTATGACTCAACTACTTTTTTTTTT
>CAIGRO010121093.1:0-10974 GCA_903798355.1 Fraxinus baroniana | reverse complement strand
TCCCAACCCCATTGGGAAAAGCCTCGGGTGGCTGACGTTGTGCCACGTGTGCAGGGTGGAGTTGACTTGAAGACATTCTTCTGTTGGCCACGTCAAAATCCATTTTTCGAGGTCAACATAATCCATGTTAAGAGTACGGTGACCCAAATTCTGTTTGGCTCAACCCGAAAAGTTCAAGGTACGACATATATTGTAAAATTAAAATTATGGAAAAAAAAATGGGGGTCTGTGATGATCGCTAAGGGTTTCATAACACTATATTATTTAGAGTAGCCGCACCTCTTGTAATCATCTTTGATATGGTGAATTTTTCCTCCTTTACCTATAGTTTTTTTATCTTGGAATTTTACGTAAATCTTGTTTTCTTATTATTTTTATATTGTCTATCCTCGTTTTTGCGTAACGGGTGTAACATGTTAATACGAAAATCTTGCAATATGTTATAGTAAAAACAAAATTTTCGAAGAAAGCGAGATTATAAAAATGGGAAAAAGAGTGCAATTGTACAGTGTTGAGAACCCTGTTTGACAACCATTTTTGGGAATAATGAGTTGGTAATTTTTTTGAAAATGCGAGGTTAAAAAGTAGAAAAGAAAAAAATAAATTGGGTTTACGTGACGAGTATTTTATTGTGGGAGTGTATGATTGAAAATGAGTATGAGAAAAAGGAGTTTTGAAAAAATGATTACCAACATGGGCATAAATATACTTGCAGTATAATTATACGAGTCAAATTGACATAGAATAGAACTTTGATGAATTTTACGTCAAAAATTAAAATTTAATTTGATTATTATATCTAGTTTTAGTAATTTTCTTCGGCTTGTTATTTAAACTCATCGTTTAATGATTTTTTCAATATAAAAGATATTTTACGGAGTTTGCCGTGAATATTTCAAAATGGTACCCCGGAATAATATAATCCAAGAATAATATAAAGAAAGTAATGTAAAATAGAAATTAAATAATAACGAACATTCAGTCCGAAAGACGTACTGCGAAGTTTTCAATGAGTACTTCTACGAGGTACCAACAGACAACAGACCGTCAATGAAAAATTTCTGACTTCGTCATTATACAAATTAGAAATGAATGAATGAAGCCATACAAGTGACTTACAATTCATCACTAAATTGACTTGCAACAAAATTTGTGGCTCCGCCATTATGCACATAACAGGCTAACCTTGCAATGTCATTTAGCTCCTTTTGGAGAACATATAACGTAGAGATGTCAATCCGACTTGTCGGCTCGAGCAGGTAGTAACTCTGCCCTAAAAAAGCTCCAGTCGGCTTGGCTTGTGGCTCTGTGGAACCGAGCCTTATTTTCAGGCGACAGTCCATATGACTCGACAAGCCACACGGGCCGGCCCGTATGGCAAGCCAAAATGGCTATGTCACAGGCCCGTTGCAGGCCTGAAGCTGCTTGCCTAAGTCTGCTTCAGGCAAGCCTGAAGTTGCTTACCTGCTTGTCGGAAGCACGCAGCTAGCAGCCTAGCATCTGGAAGCACGCAGCTTACAGCTGCTTGCCTGCTTCAGGCAAGCGGCTTGGGCTTGAAACGGACAGCTGCAAGCACCACACAATAAAAAAATTAAAATTAATCGAGCAGCTATGTAAGGCTCGAGCCAGGCCTCAATTTTACAGTCGAGCTTTGGCCAGGCTCAAGCCAAAAAACCCCGAGCGGTTTTATGCTCGGGCCACACCCAAGCAAGTTCGGCCTGACTCGTTGTTGTCCTGGTTGTCAAGGCTTTCATGGTATGTATCATACATGTATTTTTTGAAGTTTTTAAATTTCATTTTCGAAATGATTACCCACACCAAGACGTTGGATTATGTCAATGAGGTATCATTTTTGCAAGTTGCAACATATCCGATATATAGTCGCAAATAGATTCTTAATCACGTCTGCACATGCAAATACAAATTTATGAGTTCAAGAGGGTCCCTTCAAAAAAAAAAAAGGGCGATTGGAATAAACTAAGAATCTGATAGAACTAACGGCATTACAAAAGTGAATACAATATCAACACAACGTTGAATAGCCAGAGCAGTAGCCAAATCAGCCAGATTGTGGTCTCTTTATTTCCAGCTCGTGGGAATAAAGTGTCGAGCCACACGACATCATGAAGTGCCTAATTAAATGTGCGATAATAGACCAATATTAACAACAGAATTAGTGCTTTCAGTTTACATACTGATACAGTAATAAATGGTGATGAGAATGAAAATCCGAGATATTCAAGCATACAGTATTTTTAGTAACATTAGTCTACCGAGTTTCTTTCCTTTCCATGTACGGTAGAAAGCCGTAAGCTACACACCTGCCAATAGTCTCGTGTATAATGTCTTGAATTCCATACTTGTAAGCAAATCCTAAGTCTTTTATCTTTTTCGAAGATATCTCAGACGGGATTGAATCAAGTTCTTCCCCGTGAAGCCTGTAACATGAAAAACGAAAAATTGCAACAAAAAAAGGAGGAAGAAGATGATGATGATGATGATGAAGAATTTGGAATCTTTGAATACTTGGATATTTATGACTGCAGAATTGAAAGAATGGCAACCTTTGTATGCTAAGAGAAGGGTACTCTTTACTAAGATGCTCGACAAGCTCGGACATTAAGCAACTTTGAGTACAGCATATATATCGAGCTTCTGCTTCGGCATGTTCCATGAGAAATGTGTGAGCACTGCATATGTCTTCAATATGAACTAAAGCAATCGATCCCATTCTTGAGTTCACAGCAGCTAATATTGGCAGTACACTGGGATCGCCTGATGGAGAAATTGAATTGTTAAGAACTCTCTTGGAATCTAACAGTATACACCTCAGAACAAATGACTTTAGATTATCTCTTTACAATTTGCAATAGCAAAGTGGAAAAAATAATAATAAAATTAGAATATTATGAAATTACACGAGTATACTGAGCAAATTATTGAAGTCTCTTATTGACAATTCATCTTATTTTGTACAGTCGGCAAATAGAAAATAAAATGTACATGCAATGGATAGGAAAAATAACCTGTTATTGGGGACAAAAGAACTCGGATGCTAACTGGAACGGTTGGGGTGAGGAATGGGCCAGCTACGGTGGGTGTTATCACTGATATCAGATGGATGCCGTTTTCATTTGCAAATTGAAATGCTGCCTCTTCTGTCAAAAGCTTTGACAGTACATATACCTACCAAAGATTTTTTTTTTATCAAATTTAGTGCACCTATACTAAAAAAAAAAAAAGGCTCATAGCACAACATTTGAAGATGAAACGATACCCAGCCACTTGGTTTACTTTCTAGAACTCGTTGAATAGGTATCTGGCAAGATTCGTCAACTATTGGAACCCATCTCTCAGAGTTGTCTTTGGAAGTCATCGTGCTGATTGATGACGTAAAAACCACCCTTTTAACAGAAGATGTTTTCGAGCAAGATTTGAGAACATTTAGTGTTCCTTTGATTGCTGGATCTACGATGTGCATTTGAACATAGCGATCTTCAAGTAGAAACAAGCTGCCAAAACTTAGAATTTGATCTCCATAGCTTGAAGTAAGATATAATGCAAAATATATTACCAACACTTTCTGAAGCTGGAGCCTCAAATTCCATTGATGCCGCAACATGAAATACGCCGTCACAGCCTCTCACTGCTTCATCGAAGCTTCCATCTTCCTGTAAGTCAGCCATGAAGAGTCTCAACTGGTCCTTGCTTTCCCATTGATTCAATAATTGAAATGCTTTCTCTGGAATGTATGAAAAGAAGATGGTAGATATATATTTAGTCATGGTACTAAACATAAAATTCATGAATTGAACTAAGGTTTTGTTATGGGCTTCTAAATGGAATGGAATGCCTTTATGACACAGCTTTGTTGTGCTTCAAAAGAAGACGATTCCACCCCTGAAGAGAAATTTATTTCTCACTGATTCCTAATAATATGGAAATAATGCTGTTTTAAATGCCTGCGATAAGAAGCAACACACTGACATGATCATACATTTCTAAACTAAACAAACCATATGGGAGTCCCCGTCTGATCACAGAAAAACAAAGTTTAGGCCGAGTTTCATCCACTCAGCTTAACTCTTATATGCAGAGACGGAGATGGGGGAGGGGAGGGAGGGGGGGTGGGGGGGCGACCGTCCCCCAACATTATCCGCTGGTCTACTATTTCTAGTTAATTTGTAATGTAATTTTCAGTTTTGCCCCCGCAAAATTTTGAAATTTTTTATTTTTTTTTTCCATTAATAAATATTATCCCAATAACTTAAACTTTAAAATTCAATCATACAAAAATCTTAGACCTAAACAAAAGATTCAATAGTTACTTAAATAAATAAATAACCCAAATCCAATCAAAAAGCAAATGACCCATTTATGAATCAATTACCCAAAAGCATACCCACAGGCCACAGCCCCACAAATGTAATCCCGACTACAGACACCCATCATTCTTCCTCAAATCTCTTCTCTGCGCGACAGGCTCCATCTTCACGGCTCCGCCAACGCCCACCGCACACCGCCTCTGCCCGACTGCCCCTTGTTGATACTTTTCCAATAGATTTTCTTATTGACGAGTTTGAANAAATCTCTTCTCTGCGCGACAGGCTCCATCTTCACGGCTCCGCCAACGCCCACCGCACACCGCCTCTGCCCGACTGCCCCTTGTTGATACTTTTCCAATAGATTTTCTTATTGACGAGTTTGAAGTGATGAGGACAAGGAGAGACCAATTTCAGATGTCCAAGCCATCTCTACCATCTGTTATATAGATATGTAGTTTACTTTTTGTCTTTTTAATGTTCATCTAACGTTCATGTTTTCAATTTGTATAGCGTTAGACACATAGATAGACATATTGTTTTTGTATCGACGAACTGATTGTCTTTTTGATCAGTCAATCTAACTTGCATATTTTGGTACTTAAAATCGTCGTTTTCAATTCTCTTAGTTAAAAAAAAAAAAAAAAAATGGGACAGAGGGGGGTTCGTCCTCCTCTACCCCCGTATTTTCGCCCCCTAAGATTGAAATCTCGGCTACGTCCCTACTTATATGGCCAATTGACTTTTTTTTTTTTTTGTTTTTTTACACAATTAAACACTTCCATGGAGAAAAATCCTTATTACGAAAGTTGAAATTCAATCATACTTCTACATAAATCCACTTAATTACCTGGACAAATACAGGAAAGTAGTAGAAATTTCAGCCATAAGTCAACCTGACTAACTTTCATCCATCTTTCAGGCAAATCTTTTCCACATGGGCCAACCGCCAAAGTATTGATTTTAAAGTCAAACTCATTAAGAGAGTAGCTCAATCCTTTATAAATTGGTCTATATTTTCATCTTTATTCGATGTGAGAGTATATATCCCTTAACACTAAATCATATAATCTATTTAATTGAATTACCAACTATTCAAGAATCATTGATTTCCGTCTCCTTCACTTATTTGAGTGAAATTACTGCAGTAAATGCAATTACCATAAATGGATTTGTTTTCGATCAAGAATAGCAGTGAAAAGAGTGAAGAATCACTGACCGGGATTGCGGGCAGTGGCATGTACTCTATAACCCTTTTGTAGGAGACACTTCACGAGCCACGACCCTATGTAACCTGTTGCTCCGGTGACACAGTATGTCGGCCGGCCGCCACCTCCTCTGCTGCAACTTTCCATTTAAAGAAATTAAATTGTTTTCCTTTTATTGAAGACAGAGAGAAAATTGAAAGTGAAATTTCGTATTCTTTTGTACTAGTACAATGTTGATGGTTACTTGTAGAAGTGTGAGGTGGGACAGTCGCTCTTCGACTTCATTAGCCAAGTCAAACTGATTTGGTTCTACAAGTAGCACAACCCAATAAAAAAATGTGGCTCATCCCTTGAGCCATACTTTGAGTTGACTCGCATGATGAGCTGAGCTCAACGAATGCTCGACTCATTTAACACATAATTACGTGTGCCTAAAAGTTAGTTTTTTCATATAAATATAAATATATGATGGAGATTCGATTTTGTTACAAAAAATAAAAATAAATCACTCTACTTGTGTCTTCTTTTAGCACATTTAAGCTTAAGTAGCCTACGTAAGAAACTGATATTAGTTTTTGTTATGTACTTCAATTTTCGTCTCATTACCAAAAAAAATAAAAGATGTGACAGGAACAAAATAGAAGTTGAATGACCAAATTGAAATAATTTAAAGTCGAACTATCAATTTAAGATTCTACTGAAAGTTTAGTGATGAAATATTAGTTATAGCCACCATGAAGGGGCTAATGCTGCACCAGAATTCCATTAGTTACACACTTACACTTACCACTATTGTTTCACATTCTTCAGGAAGAATTTACTGAAGTACCATCCTAATATTTCCTTGAAATCTTAAATCAACCAAATGGACAAAAAGGGAATGTTGAAGCATATACAATATTACAAGAAAAGGGAACGAAATTTCAGTATTCAAAAGAATATAATGGAAGGAGATTCAAGAATTGGTCTCCTAAGAAGTAGCAGCTACTTCTGCGGTATTCTCCTTTTTCTCTTTGACCGCTCGCTTCCAGTTCTCTGCACTGTCAATAATTTCTCCAGTCTTTATGAGGTAACGAACACGTTTCCCATTTTCCAGGGTCTTATGACCAACTCGGCTAGCCACATTTTGCTCTTCAGAGTACAGCATTACGTTTGAGCTATGGATAGGCGCCTCTATCTGAAATAAAATGTTAATAAGGAAAGCTCTAACTTCATGGATGAATGATCATTCTTAATATGCTCTACAAAGAGATGGACATAACAAAATTATAAGTTTACAAGAAACTAGAGACGAGCCTATTACCTTGATTATTTGCCCAGGTTCTCCCTCTTCCCTGCTCTTCACATGCTTCGTCTTCAAGTTAATTTCTTTTATCACTATGGTGCTGTTATGCTTGATAACCCTGGTAACCTCTCCGGTTTTACCTTTGTCATTTCCAGAGATGACTTTTACGGTGTCTCCAACTTTAACATGCATTTTATGGAGAACTGGTAGACTGTTTGGCTTGCACTCTTTCCTCTCCCATCGCTTAAGCTGCAGAGAAATTTCAGGAAAAAATTACGTGTAAACATAAATATTATTACCTGTGATTGCTATGAATCAACAAACAGAAATTTTAACTTCTTTTTAGTACTTGCCCCCCTTTCTTTATGACATAAAAGAAATTAGGTATACCTTCCATAGCAGGTCATCTAATGGCAGCAGCTCACAACCACAAATGCAAATCATTTAAATCAATTATCTTCATTAGGCCCCAACTAATTTCAAGAATAGTGTTATTTCCTCTATCTGATATCAAATGATAGAACAGGAGATGTCCTTTAGAGAGGCAGTTCCAATACAAGATCGAGCTTAAGAGATAAAATTAGGTGATTTTTGGTCTACACTCTGCAGGAAGGGATTTGGGCAGGAATGAAATAGAATCAACATAGGATATCTCATGTTGGTAGGACTGAATAATGACAAAAGGAATAAATAGTCTACATCCTGATATAAAATCTCCTTAAACCAACAGTTTTAACAAAATTGTATATCAACATTCTGTTTTAAATAAAGTTAATTCGAAGAAACGAGATTACCCACAGAAAACACTAATTAATCTTGGAAATTCACAATTTGATACCAAGATCCTCAATCAGATACTAAAATCAGAAATCTCCAATTATACATGCACAAATTACTTGAGAAACAACTATCTTTTATGGCTGAGTAAAAATGTCACTATTCCTCATAGTTTAGGAACAATAAACCCATGAGCAGCTGAAAAAGGACTAATCCCATTTTATTGTAAATAGTATTACCTAAAAATGAATGTTTCTAAATCAAATTAATTATGCAAATGAGAGATTGAAAATGGACTCAGGGGAACATCAAAACTGTTCTCAATCCTTTTCCCGCTTACCCAAGGCCACTTAGTTTTCTTTTCAAGTCTACAAAGCCATAAAAAGTGAAATGCAAGTATGGCACTTCTTGAACCAGATGTTCATTCCTGTTTCTCTAAGACATATGCCTTTTACTTGTATTTATTCATGGTGAAAGAAAATTACAAGAAATAAAAGATGAAAGCCAGATTAACAACCTTTGCTACAATAGAGCATTGCTTCTCCGTTAACTTAACCTGCACAGTACAGCAATAGACTATTATCAAATGATGAACAAGTATTTTCCATAATTTGCATTTGAAGCAAAGCAGGCTTCAATAATAATATCCTTCATAAAAAAGAAAACACTCTTTTAAATACTCTTAACCCCGCAAAAAAAGGAAAGAAAGAAAAACCCTCAGCAACGGGTAAGTTGAATTAAATAGTGAGAAAAGGAACTCCAAAAGGTTCAAAAAGCAATGTAAACAATTCATTTCATAGCACTCGGTTAGAAGTTCTGCTTCAGAAAATGCAAAGCAAGAAATCTTCATTCTTACAGAGGAAACTCGATAGTAAATTCACATACAGGGAGATCCAAAAGTTAAAACTGAGGGAAAATGAACTTCCCAACACATACAGACGGGAAGCTAGTGGGGATAACTACCATAGTCCATATATTATCTATAACAGTCCTTGGAAGCCAACTCATTGCTTGTGATTCAATTGTATACACTTTCTCCATCGAATAGAAATCAAGGAATAGCAGATTATGTAACATAATGAAACTCCAACAGGAGAAAATATCCCTCTACATACAGTTTGACCTCTTCATATAAATATTGATTTAACAATTTTAATCAATTTAGATTATGATTTGCTCCACTTGTTTTGATAGAGGAATCAGTGGTTGAAAGAATGATAGAATCGTTAAGAAAAATTATTCCAAATTAGTCCGCAGCTACGAATATTTTACAGCTGGATAAGCATTGCAAAGTTGTGATTCCAACTACGAACTTGCACAAACACAAGAAACACCCGTTAGCAACACTGAGAAAATACCCTAAAAACTTGCGATACGAATACTTCAGTGGATTATCACTGTTTTAATGTTCGCACAATTCCTGGCATTTCTTTTAAAATAAAAACATTGAAGAATTATCATAAAGCACCAAAATTATATAAAAACCAGCGATAATATAAATTGCAGGAAGACCCACTTGAAAATTTCAAAGAATTTAGCACGGGTAAGAAAATTGAAGTTCAAAAAAATAACACAGTGGGAAAAATTAAAGGGCATACCAGAGGCGGGTAGCAAGATGGAGAGAAGCGTTGGCCCAAGAAAGAATTGGAGAGGGACAGTGATGTAAATGAACTCTGCAGAGCCGCCATTGTTGTCATCTTTCTTCTTCTTCTATTGAGTTTTTCTTCTGTTAACAAAAAGCTTCAGATTTTTGGTTGCTACTGCTACTACCACTCCCAAGTGAATTGAAAGAGACGAACCGGCTAATAGGGGAAGATAAAAGTTTGTATAAGTTGGGGTTTCCTCCGGTGACATTCTATCCGGTTTGAACTTAAATCGCTGTAAATTGCACACGATTTGTGAAGTCAAGACACGACTTATTTTCTAAAGTAGTTTGTGTACAAAATTTATGCCGTATGCCGAATTCTTGGTGGGAACGTCTAGTTGAAGGAAATAATGGGACGAACAATTCTAATTGCATTACGAATAGAGTTGTCTAAATGAGTAGATCATATTCGAACAGTTTCAAACACATGGTCCTTTTAGAATTTTGTGTTATTTTAAAGGATTTCAGTGGAAAAAAAAAAATAAAGAAAACAACCAGATTTGTAACTCATTTGTTCCTTCGCAACAAGATACAACACCAAAGCTTGTCGAGTAAATCTTGAATGAGCCCTTCAAAAGCTTATGTAAGAACTTTGTTATATGGTCTTTAATATAGAAGAAGATGCACCGCAAACAAAGGCAACCTTTTGCTTCATTAATATTCCATGTTATCCACCACATATAACACATTTGGAAAATCAAAAACAAAATACAAGAAAACTAGTATTTTTCATTGAGATGACGATGAGACGATAATTGACTGTGATTATGTTTCTACAGAGCTCAAGATTGTTACATATCAAAAGGTGAAAGAAGTCGGAAAAAAATAATGAATCAAAAAACTATTGTTTAAACATTTACTAAATCAGTTGTATTGTCCATAGATTCTACTCGACGGTGCTCAGGGATTGGACTCCGGTGTTCTAATTGGTCCATGTTGATAGATACCTCATATGCTCTAGCATTGAGGAATCCTTCTTATGTTTCCTATTGTGCCTATATTTAAGAATCCGAGAGAGCACCTGCACAGTGTGTCCCTCATCGATGACCTCCTTCTTGGGATACGATTGACAAATTTGAATGCAAGAGCAGCCACCTCATTGAGTTCTCAGACATCGAGTTTCCCATCAAAACGAGGGTCTACAATTTCTTCCCTTCCAACTTTTCCATCAGCATTAATCGCTGCCTATTATGATTAAGTACCAATATTAGAAAAATTAAATTGGTTATGCAATGTTGGCATAAAACATGATCGAGACTATTCCACAGGGTAAAAACAGTGAAAAATAGACACTTCGAACATTCCCAATAACCAAAAGATAAAGGTACTAAAAATGAAATTGATCCACCTAGTTAAAAAGAAAACATTAGAGAAACAAATAGGTACCACTTGATAAAGGTACTTGTGCTTGAGCCTTAATGTCATCCCACAATCTCAATGCATATTTGGCAAAGCTTAAATTTTTATTTAAGCTGATCATATATACTTTTTATCCACGCATTCGAAGGACCCACAACTTACTACTTGCTTATTATCCCCACATTCCGTAGGCCCACAGTTTATAAGCACTTATAAACACTACCAAACAAACACATAGTTCCTTGTTGGATTCATAGGACTGAATTTCCAATGAAGAGGTAGGGAAAGAACACTTGCTAGTTTGACATACTCCATGAGACCCTGGAGTGGATTTCTTCCCACAAAAAGTTCAAATAGCAACACCCCATAGCTATAAAC
>CAIGRO010121087.1:0-14742 GCA_903798355.1 Fraxinus baroniana | reverse complement strand
AATAAAAATCTAGTTAAATCAATTCTCGTGGGAACAATACTCGAAATTCTAGGATTTTCACTTTACTTGTCAACGAACCGTGCACTTGAGGGACTCAAACTCGAAACATATTTTCGTGAACAAAACTAGCCTCAGGAGGAAATAATGAATCAGCTGTGGTTAACAACAATTTCCTCGCACTCCAAAAAGTGGCCAAAATATGTACTGTGGACAATATTCTCCTGTGCCTCCGTGAGATTTGTTTTGAACTTAGACAACACGTCCTTTGTGTTAATAACGGTAATTTTACCAGGAAACCAACTTTTTTCCGGTATTACGAAATTCCAAACCTGCATAAAAATCACCAAAAAACGTTTTAATTCAAAAATCGTATAAGGAAAAAAAAAATGAGCCACTGTAAGGTTACAGGCTGCACGCATGTATGTTGATCACAATAAAATTGTTTAGTCACAAATTGAATTTATCATAAGTCACAATGAACGTTCCAGATGAAGAAATCAAACAAATAAAACCCCATGTGTGGTCACAGACTCCGCAAATGCATATTGGTCACATAAAGACATTTTGGTCACAAACGGTTTGCTAGGTCACAAACATGATTATTTATTCCATCCCACAATTCAGAAATCAAACATAGCAAGTACATTGTTTATGGGTCACAATACAGAATACCATTATGTACAAAACTCATACATCACAAATTGGATACGACATAATTCACAAATGTAAAATACACCTTCAATGCACGTTACCCATCACTTTTAGGGTTCGAACATATGATTCAATTGAAAAAAAAAAAAACTTAAAATATCTCAAATACCTTCTTCTCCGACTTGTTTTTTACAGAGCACTTAGATTTTTGTCTTTCAAATAACGAATTGTCATGAACCTCCTTCGACTTCCTTTACCTCTTCTATGTGGTGCTTCAGCTACATCCAACCCCCTATCTTCACTCTTTGAACGAGCCATTTGGGTTCGGGTTTGAAATGTATAGATTTCGGGTTTTGAGAGTGTAATATATGGCTTCCACGGAGTGAGAATAGTTACATTTTATGGTGTGACAGTAGTGGCAGCCCGGAGAATGAACGGTGAGTGTGAAGATGGTCTATGGACGTGGCGTCGTGGGTCTGTGAATATGATAGAGGAGGAGTTTGTTGAGGTTTCGAAGAATATGAAGATACGTAGGTTTCCAACTTTATGGCACTTAAATCAAGGAGAATCTATTACAAAATATATTATCAAAAATATCTAATATATATATATATATATGTTGTATCTGAATAAAAAAATATCTGATTTTTAAAGGATGAAACTTAAAATCTGATATTGGAAAATAGATTTTGAAAAGTAGGGAATAGTGTAATTTCCACTTTATTTAAAAACTTTAGGTCCAATCCATATATCTTTGATTACCATTGTCCAAAACTCCAAATCACGTAATTGTAAGAGGAAACAATTCCTCCCACAATTCAGAAATCAAACATAGCAAGTACATTGTTTATGGGTCACAATACAGAATACCATTATGTACAAAACTCATACATCACAAATTGGATACGACATAATTCACAAATGTAAAATACACCTTCAATGCACGTTACCCATCACTTTTAGGGTTCGAACATATGATTCAATTGAAAAAAAAAAAAACTTAAAATATCTCAAATACCTTCTTCTCCGACTTGTTTTTTACAGAGCACTTAGATTTTTGTCTTTCAAATAACGAATTGTCATGAACCTCCTTCGACTTCCTTTACCTCTTCTATGTGGTGCTTCAGCTACATCCAACCCCCTATCTTCACTCTTTGAACGAGCCATTTGGGTTCGGGTTTGAAATGTATAGATTTCGGGTTTTGAGAGTGTAATATATGGCTTCCACGGAGTGAGAATAGTTACATTTTATGGTGTGACAGTAGTGGCAGCCCGGAGAATGAACGGTGAGTGTGAAGATGGTCTATGGACGTGGCGTCGTGGGTCTGTGAATATGATAGAGGAGGAGTTTGTTGAGGTTTCGAAGAATATGAAGATACGTAGGTTTCCAACTTTATGGCACTTAAATCAAGGAGAATCTATTACAAAATATATTATCAAAAATATCTAATATATATATATATATATGTTGTATCTGAATAAAAAAATATCTGATTTTTAAAGGATGAAACTTAAAATCTGATATTGGAAAATAGATTTTGAAAAGTAGGGAATAGTGTAATTTCCACTTTATTTAAAAACTTTAGGTCCAATCCATATATCTTTGATTACCATTGTCCAAAACTCCAAATCACGTAATTGTAAGAGGAAACAATTCCTACTTGCTGCTGTGCGATTTGAGCAAAGTAGTCTCCTGCTGGCCTGCTGTTGTTGACACCGACGGGCGACGACTCGCCGTCGACGCCGACCTTCCAATCTTCGGTCTTAGACTGAGTAGCTCTCTCTCTCTCTCTCTCTCTCTCTCTCTCTCTCTCTCTCTCGTTTCGTGTTTTGTCATTACATTCACATAATCATATGATCACATAATTCATTTTTTTTATTTATTATTTATGAATGTTTGTGTGATTGAGAAATAGAATTGTGATTTATAATAAGTAATTTAAGTTTTATGAATTATGATTTATCATTTCAGTTTTTATTTGTGATTTGAGAATTTATATTTAGGAAATTAGGATAAGTGGAAAAGAAAAATTAATAGAGAAGATTTGGGGATCAATTTAACCATTTTGGAAAAGTGAAAAAATTAATTGAGAATGAAACAATATTACAACGTTTTCAAAAAATGAGATCACATAGAATCCAGTTGTCATATTTTACAATTACAAAGTAAGGTTGTATTGTGTATTTTATTTTATTTTTTGTGAGTATTTTGGATTGTATTGAATTATATTTTCATATGTATAGAATTTTTCCGGTTTAGTGCATTTACATATATATTGAAGAATTTTTAATATTATTTAATTAAATATTAATAATGATCTCGTTTTTCATATGTATAGAATTTTTACGGTTTAGTGCATTTACATATATATTGAAGAATTTTTAATATTATTTAATTAAATATTAATAATGATCTCGCTATTACAATCGATAATTGTCAACAGTCACTGTCGATCAACGTCCACCCTAACTGACCTTCGATTTTAGATTTGTCACTACCTAAATTAGTGCTCTAGCATCACTTATACTAGATATCATTATCCATTCCGTAGATATCACTATCCATTCCGTAGTAGAGCCAAAGGTGGGATTTTGCATCAATTATCCAATTTGTAAAATAAAAAAAGTAATTGGCATAAGTGGAAATTACATGTAACCATAATTTTACACTTCTCATTTCAAAATTTAGATTTATAAATTTTTATTTCAAAAATCAGATGATAATTAAATTTTTTAAATATAATAATTATATTACAAGTTTAAATATACATATTCATTCTACACAATCATACACACCAAAACCTTTTCATCATCTCCATTTTCTCTCCTCTCTATCCCACACTCTCTAGCCATCCGATGCCACCACTATCACTAGCACCACCCTTCGCGCCACTCGAAGTGGAACCTCTACGATGGTGTTGCCACTGCTCTTCCTCTCCCTCCTCCCCCTCTCCATTTTCTATCAGCTTGACACAGCCCAACACTAGCGTCACGCAAAGCAGCATGTGATCGTTGCTCAGCCGCTTCGATGCCGTTTCTTCTGTGGTATTTTGCTGCGTTTGTGATGATTCTTGTGGTGATTTTTCAACATGTTTTGCTGCGATTTTTGAGGTGGTAGTACATGCAGTTATGTGGTGGTGGCGGCGGCGACGGCAAGTTTGTGAATTTTTTGGTGGGGTGGTTGTTGGGTGTGGTGTGAATGGAGATAGAGAAGATTGTGGTTGGGTGGTGCGGTGATGGTTTGTTGTGGGCGTGGTGTTGGATCTATGGTAAGGTGTACATAGCGCCTCTAGCGGCCTGGATGGCACTTGTAGTAACGTAGATTGTGGATGCATTGATGATTTTTTTATTTTTTATTTTTTGTTGTTGGTGGTGGTGGTGGTGGTAATGTTGACAGTTTGGTTTGGTATGGTGGTGGTGGTGTTGGCTACGATATTTGAGACGATGGTTTTGCTGTCAGTAGGTGGTGGTGGTGGTTCTGGGGGGTAGTTTTGGCTGTTGGCAGTGGTGAGGTGGTGGTCACCATTATAGGTGGTAGTTGATTGTGATCAATAATTTGATAAATTGTGACCTAAATATAATTTGTAGTCAATTAATTTGATGTTTTGTAACCATGAAATACGTTATGATTTATAAAATTTGTGATTTGTGATCAATAAATTATATGTGACTATTAATTTGATAAGTTTGTAGACATTAAATAATTTGTGATCAATAAAATTTTTAATTATGATCGAGAATTTATTTATAACCAATTATTTTGATAATTTGTGATCAAATTGTATAAAATTGTGACCTTATATTTAATTTATAGAATATATTTTTAATTAACTATTTAAGAAATAAAATTTAATAAATATCTAATTTTTGAAATTTTAAACCTTTCATCTTAATTTTGAAATGAGTTATACTTAAATTATTATTTATGAATTTTTCTCTTGGCATAATATCCTTCTTTCGAAAAAAAAACCTCTTTGGGCTGGAGCTAGATATTCGGCTCAAACACTAAAATCCCTATACGTATACAATACGATGTACCGGTTGCAATTAAGAAATAGTGAAGCTAAAACCTTTCTTCTCCGACAAAAATTCAGCAAATTTCGACTGTAGGCCTACCGACGATCAGAGACCGGCCATATGTAATCGGTTTTTCTTTTCTTTTTTATTTTCTCATTAGAAATCTATCATTAATCTTCCAGTTTCAAAAGCAATGGTCACATGAATGCAATATATATCGTACTTCCAGATTGTTTGTCTCCTTGTCTATTTTTACATTGTCCAAAGACGAAAGCGTCCGAGATGTTCGTGGATATCTTCAACTGCTTTAACTGTTTTGAATTTTACATTCAATTGAAAAGTTATAAAATTTATTCTTTTTTGATAAACTAGTGGTGCCCACGTGCAATGCACGTGTTGGAATGTAGTTGGTTATCTAATAGTGTTGGGTGATTTTTGGTGGAGTAAGACGAATGCTGTATAAGTAAGGTAATAATTTTAAGTTAATGTGTAGGGGAACGAAGCTTTTGTTACATTCCTTCAAGCTTTTGCATCTTCTTGCTATACCACATATGGCTTCATCATCAATACTGAAACAATTGCGCAAATGGAGAGATCGCAAGTACTTGTATCTAATGCTAAATTACTTTATTGTACAAACTATAAAAAATAAAAATAAAAGATGTATACAAACAATTGTCAGCTTGCAAAGAGTTTATCCATGCTGGAAAGAAGTAAGAAATGACCAGATCTCCATGGCATTAAGTCATTTAACAGTAAGCATAAAATTATGGAATAATAACTTCTAGAACACTACCAAATGAATAAGAAAACATTTTTTTTGCAGAACTGAGGTTAGAAGATTATGTACTATTTTGATTCCATGCCAAGTTTCCATATATCAGCCACTTGCACTCATACACCATGTCGTAAACCATCTAAACAATGGCATTCGCACTTCCTAGTTTACCTCAGCTATCATAACGAATTACCAACTCATTAATGGGTGAAATAGATGAAGCATTTTCAAATATCAAAAAACAAGACAAGGCATTGGTACAATTCCCACTAGTTAGCTCTACAATTCCATTTTACTTTCACCTTTTAGTGAGGAAATTCTATCCATCCATGGCTTCATCCTATATCAGTGAATTAAGTGTAGCAACTCAAAAGGGAATAAAAGTTTCATGTTCACCGCTCTATGTCTTTGATGGCAACGATAGATCTTCATCATCCCCAGGAGGACCTGGTACAGGCTTTCTCCCTTCTTTTATAGATTTCCTAATATCTACTCCTTTCCATGCTGCATACTTCTATTTCTGCTCAAGCTGTATAACAGGTTTGGAAAGACTAAAAAAATAACAAAAGATAATTGACAACGAAGGGAACCCAAAAGAAGTAAAGAAGCGGGGGGAGGGGAGGGAGAAAGCTGAGAATTGTGCTAGGGCATAGAGTGACAACAAACTGTCACTCTCGATCTTGAAATGGGGACATAGACTTATATCAGTCTGAAGTTGACCAAACTAATTGATAATTTCAAAGAAAATGCTTGCTGCGTAAAAAGGTTTTGCAGTATTCCTGTAAGAACCAAATGCAATCAGAAGTTAAAAGGATTAAGGGGTAGACCAAAATAATACGTTCTCCAGTCTCTTTATATGCACGTGTCTAAGTATTTGACTCAATCTGCAGCTAATCATTTTAAAGTATGAACTCTAACTCTGCAAATAAAAAACTTAGTCTGTAAAGGATATAGAGGGAGAAAAATATTTAGCAGCATTTAAGAAGACTTGATTTGCAACAAAAATAGTAGAAACCGTGACTTAGGTCTAGGCACAATAATTCTTGTCAACATGCGCTCCAATGTCTGCAGCACAAGTTGTGTGCATCCATATCATATGGTAAACCTCGAAGAACTATATGGCACAAGGAACAAGGTTGAGGTATCTTGAAGAATAGCTCCTTAAAGTGCCAACAAGTTACAAACTTAAAAACCTATATGCTACGGAAATGACTCGCACGTGAAGAGAAGAATACAAGAAGCTATCAAAATTGTTGCTTATTTCCATTCATTCCCCTGATTTCAGAAGTGGCTTCCTGTGGGCAGGGGAACCTCTTCATCTATTCATGGAGAAGTCTAAAAAACCATGGCACCTACATCAAGGGAAAGCCAAACAAAAAGCAACTTCTAGATGAATGGTACAGTCCAATTTGGGCATCGTGCAGCTATTATTAGACAAGTTAATGAACCACATCGCCTACGGTAACAAGAAAGCCATGTCTATCTGAAGCGATTAATAATTAGACCTCAGTAACCAGAGTCTTGGTTCAAACTCGCGGTTCTACCATAAGTTTCAGAAAAACTAAACTTGGAAAGATCATATGAAATCTATTCAGAATAGTTTTAAGTCAGCAACAGTCTTGTGATATTGAAAACATGCAAGCAATGTCCTAATAATGAACCACTTTCAGTGCAACTTATTACTGACAATAACATGCCACGTGTTGATGGCAGTTTGAACATGGCTTCTGGAAATTCCTCTACGAGTACAATTGTTGGGCTTCATCACCCGAATTCTAGACAACAAAACCTGATATCTAATGTAAACAGTCGGAGGAAATACTATTCAAATGCCTTCCTCGGGTTCTTCGAATACTATGCCACAACCTCAGCCTAGTCCTCCTTTTCAATCACCAACACCATCCTCGTCTAACAATTCACAACAAACTTCAAATGGAGCTCACATTCATACCGTAAATTCCCCAAATGTGCAGCCAACTCTTTCCATGAATGTAGAATGATTCACAAAGATTAAGAATTGTACATAAAATGTAAAAAATATACTTCTGTAGATTTTTTAGCACAAAATTATGCCTCATTTACTTGAATATAATGGAATCTGGTTCGATCATTATGTAAAGATGCAAAGTTGGATTGACCGGAGAAATTGGAATTTTAAGATAAACAAATACCTAAATTTTCTTGTTATTTTTTATTCACTAAGCGATAGTCTTAAACACAATTACAACCTTTTGTTACAATTTAAACAAAGCTTTCCGACCTAATAGGCAATAAATAATGTAGTATCAGAGCTAAGTCTTAACACCATCTAAAAACCAAAAACATGTCATTCAAGTATTCATTCAATGTGTAATTCCGAAGAGAAAAAAATTGCATCATAATAACTAACATGCCAACTCATATTTTCTACTCTCGTTAGTAAATAGAAAGAACATAGATTCGGTTAACTGGAAAGCCTATTGAACTATAACTATAAACAAAGTATTTATTTAAACTAAATAATACATTTCATAGTTATTTATTAGTTTAGTCTTTAAACATAAAACAAGAAGCACTATTGTATATAAAAGATTTCCTACCAAGACTCGCTAAAAGAGAAGGAAAAAAAATATTTATCCTTACATACAGCCTTAGCACAAGAATGCACGCTAGTATCCAGGCCTTCAAGGAAATTAGTTTCCTCAATAGTAGTCAACTCACAGTATGTTGCTCTCCTTGTTACCTGTAGAAGAAGAAAGAACAATAAGTTTTTTTTTTTTTTATTTAAAACAAAAAAGCTTTAGTTGATTAGTAAGTTGATTAATGAACTTTTCTTCAATCCAACTCCAAGTACTGTAGTCCTCCTCCCAATTTCCACACACAATGAAATTTAAGACAACCTGAAAAGAAAAAATAAGCAAATGTATTCGAACAACACCCAGATCATAAATTAATATAGGAGCAATTAGAGAAACTCAAATGCATCTATATTTGACAATTAGTTGAATAGTTTAAAATTTCACTTTGAACGTATAAATCCTAATAGAAAATTTGCAGAATTAACATTTGAAATTGAAGGTCAAGCTACCAATTCACCATCCATGTAAAGCTTTGATTCAGTGTGTCACTGTTACAAAATGAACAAATGTATAACGTACAACAGTGAGAGGTATGTATACAGGTAGATAGATAGTAAGGTAGCAAATGAAAGATATGCGATGCACATACATGAAGGCATATGGACTAAATTTTTGAAAGAGGAACCAGAGAGCACAACTGATAAAAAATAGAAAGTGGTAAACTAAATGTTTGAAAGGCAAAGGAAAAAGATTCCGCACCTCCAGTGGCAGATAAAATAGTCATTTAGGTTTTTCAACATCAAGACATAGCATGTTCTGTGCCAAGGTGTTTGGTAAAATATTCATACACGGTAATTTCCAAAGTCTCCCTTCCATAAACTCCACAACTATCGTTTATCAATTTTAACATAAAAATGGAAACATTAATCACAGTCAAAAGTCTTTCGGGTGCAAGATGAAGATAAAAATTTGCAAGTTTCACACAAATAATTAAAATGTTCACAAAAAACCAAATGAAGAAGCACAAATATAACGAAGGAAACACAACAAATTTTGATTAATAAGGTAGCTTGTAATTCAAAAGGTGTCAAATAATAAGCTTAAACAGTAAAACTTAATAGCTTTTTACTTTATGAAATAACATAAACGGGTTGCATTTCCTCGATAGCATAAAGAATTTTTGATATAAAAAGCCATATATGGTATCTTTAATTACCATTTCTAACATTTCTTGCATTGCCAAATGCCTCCAAAAGTGGATTTAACTACAATAGAAACAAGAGGTGTTAGCACTAATTGCAATTTTAATGAAAATTGAGTGACTAACTTGGAAAAGAAAGTTCAGTACTAAAGTGAAAGAATATTGTAAGTCGGATGATAGCAGTGCTTTTAACCCAGCCTTGAAAAGATCATGGCACAAGTTTTAAGTTGGTTTCTATGACACACATGATTGAGTTCAATGTTTCCATGGATGTGATGAACATTCTGTATCGACCTCAAATTCCTTTCATTCTCCACTGCTGTTAACAACTCTTGACTATAAACAAAATTCAAAAGAGACGTGAGAGAGAAGATAAAATGTATTACATGCTTGGTGTGCAGAGAAATTTCGGTGATGGTTGTGATGCATAAGTGCTATATTCTACTTGGCATCATCATAAGACATATAATACCTCGATGGATCCTTTAAGATAAGAACCTGCCAACAAATTGGACATTCTTTGCTTCTCTGTGACCTAAAAAAGAATTGAACTTTGTTCAATTAAAATTAGCAACAAACAGAACAAGTCAAACCATAAAAGGACAGGTTGTGCATCTATAGAAGTACAAGGATAGGTTCGGGAAGAGGGTTTCTAATATTTAAACATGAACGAGGTAAAAATAGGAAAACCTACCATTCAAGGATACACTGTAAATGAAACTCATGCTTACACTTGGTGACCTGACAATTAAAGGAAAATTTGAACAATATCTTAAGGAATTGGAATTAGGCATACTGGGAAACAAGATTGCTACTAAACATAGTATGAATAATCATCATTTTGGTAGAGTCTCTGACAAGTTAGCTAGCGTATTTAGTAGGTACTATCTTGTCCTGGCAACTAACAAAATCTGTAACTTACAGCAACCCTATCCCCAATCTTGTAATGTAGATGATTGTCATTTCATTCACCAACATTCCACAGTACCATTGTCAGCTTGACTATATTGTTTCTTGATCAAGTTGCATATATTGTCACAAGAGCTTATTTTGCAGTGCAGTTCTGGAATTTAATGGTCAATAGCTTAGTGACTGGAGCCACATCTTAGTCAAGCCTATGATTACTCCACTTCTGTTTTTACAATATAGTTTCCAAACAAAGATTGGTAACTAAATCACCGTCTCCAATTTGAAGGGACATTAAAGATATGTAAAGATTCTCGTAATATCTTGTGATTTTTCTAAATATTTCAATCTTGTGTAGCTATGTAAATCTCATAGATTATTTTTAGTCGTAGCGCTATGAATAGGTCATTCTCTTTGTAATTCATAAACAAAAGTGTAAAGTCCAAAAAGACTACGAATCCAACTTCAATCAAATAAATGCAATAATGATCATCATTCTAATCACAATAGTCAATCGATGAAATCTCAGTATCCTATTAGAGAATTCATCCACATTGCATGTTGATAGAATCCTCACAATTTACCCCCAAAGAAATACTCACACTTTCTTAAGATCCTGATGTTTCTAATTCTAATATTCATCCAACTCTCGGATATTTCAAAAGATGGGGTTTTTTTTTATTGATTTTTCTTCCTTCTTAATGAGAGAAAATCAAAACCCACTAATCTATTCAAATTTCAAAGCCCAATAATCAATAGACAACAGGATGCACCCATATCTACACTCCTACGATGAATTAGTCCCTATTCCTAATACGAAAATACAGGCACAAGTATATATGATTCCACACGCACACATACTTATAATTGTACACCAAAACAAGCTCTTGTTGGGCATGGTAGGGTATGAAGCTTACTGTGGGAGGATCAGAAGAATTGAAGGGCTCAAGGCAAATGCTACAAGCATCTTCAGCGTTTTCATTACCAATAACAACACTCGTAGAAGAAGAAGGTGCTGATAATAACAAAGAAGTAGCCATTTTCACTCAGTGTTACGTACACAACTGTAATATGTTTACAAGTTTAATCTTCTATAGAGAGGGAGAGAGAAAGTGAGAAGAAGTAATGAAATGAAACGAAAAGAAACAGATCGAGAAGAATACACAAAAAGCGGAAAAGCAAAATTAGGGATTCCAATTCACCTTGAAGTTATGGGAACTCGACTGTGTCGACAATTAAGAAACATAGCACTGATCGTGATTCCGAAGTGGTGGCACCGAGTCACCTCCTCCTTCCTCCAACTTAAGCTCCTCCTTCCTTCCCATCCTCGACATTGTCATCTCCAGAGGCTGAATCTTTGGCTCGCCTAATAGACGAGGGTTTGGCCTTTTGGGAACATAAACAAAAGAAAGCCTACAAAAAATAAATTAACAAATTGACACTCCGTCTCGCACGGAGACACCGTCTGTGCCTCCGTGCGAAACGGAGAGAGGACCATGTCTCCATCACGAACAAAGACATGGACGCCAGAAGAAGATATGAAACCAAAAGACTTGGGAAAATCCTAATAGGGCGTGGGAAGAGGAAAGCAGCCAATTCCTAATACAATTTGGGGAGGTCAATCTTACACTTGCTGGAGTCTTCAGAATCACTCTGTCCGATTGAGAACTCCGGATTGGTTTTGGTATGAAATGAAGGCGGTGGAAGTGGGACCAGACGACGTCGTTTTGGGTGTAAAACGCGGTGAGGTAATGTCGTTTTGGGCGACGAAAGTGCCTCTTTTAATTTTTTAGGGATAGATCAAAACTCAAAAATTCTTCTAATGAGTCGTGCTGCTTTTTCTTCAATTACATAACTCGTCACCGTCGCAGCCACCATGGCGGCGCCTCCCGACGAATAGAAAATTAAGACTAGAAGAGACCCACAATATTCCTCCTAATCATGCAAATGGGTTCCACTTGATCTAAAACCAATAAGAGAACGCCGCACTATTTGGTTTCTATTATTCTAATTTGTATTTTGATTTTGATGATTAGGACAAAACATGTGACTCGAATTTACAATTTTTTTTTAAACAAATTTTAAGTGGAATTATAACAAATTATATCCCTTTAATGGATAATTTTCGTGAAAAATAAAGTTAAACGAATACCAAAAGATCCAAAATTTAAATATTTTTCACGTGAAAAATTATACCAATCAAATACAATTAATTGACAATTCCCAATAAAAATAATTACGAGCAATTTAATTCCCTAGAATTCATTTTCTTTCCATCCAAATTTCACTTTTACAATCAAAGAGACCATAAGACAAAAGTGATTTTGATGAATATGAGGTTAAAAAGAAGAGAAAAGTATAGGCCCATATTTGGTCCTAATTAAAATCTGATTTTAATTCAAGTCAAAGTCAAACAATCAATTTTAATCATATCTTTCACGAGTGCCACAACTTTTCAACCACACATTTTCAATTTTTTTATCACAATCTACTAAAAATCTAACTTTAATCATCATTAGACACCCTCTAAATTTACGTACAAAATTATTTTATTAAGAGAATGCATCACTAAAAATGAATTTGAAAAAAAAAATGAATTTTAAAGAAATTTATATGGTGGTTCTTGATTCGTAACATCAGACTACGGCAGATTAGCACCGACTAAAACCTACTCAACAATTTCACAAATAATTGAGAGTAATGAAATATAATATAAGGATGTCTGAGATAACCGATTGTTTTCTAAACCCATTCTTCCACTTCCTGTCTTGTCTGACCAATTTCTTAAATTTTGTTTCATGCTAATGTTTGTAATTCTCTATATTATGAAAGTCAATGGAGTGGAGCGAACTCGTTTTAAGCATGTTTGCGACATCTAGCTGTATAAAGCGTATTAAGATTTGATTTTTCATTTTAAAAGGTAAGAGTAACTCAAAACTCTTATAAGTCGATCTATATTTTTATCTTTATTTGATACGTGATTTTATTTCTTAACACTTATTCATTTGAACAAACTAATCTTAAAATCCTCATACTCTTTTTTTGTATTTTTATCGGATCGAATTGTTTATTAGACTTTAATAAGGTTTAATACCATAATAAAATTCGAGATTCTATCTTAAAAGATCAACCTTATAAATTAGTTTATATTTTCATTTTTATTCGATATGAAATTTTATTTCTTGACAGTGAGCACAATTATGAAGATTAATCAATTATCAAGACGAGATAATTTGATCATAACCTTGATCAAGTACATCTAGTACATTATTATTATGGATGGAAATAGGGTTCGGCATTTTTACTAGAAATCGCCAAACCCAAGAAGAATGGAATAAAATTCATTAGGTGGTTCCTAGTTCCTAAATTGAGATCCATTTGATTTAGGTCCGATAAGTTTCCTTCCATCTAATGGTGTTTAGTGATAAGTCAACCACCTGCAATAATATATAAAACTAACTTGTCTTTCTATTTCTAACTCTCTAAGGGTCCGTTTGATACTACACATTTTTCATAATTTTTTTTTTATTTTTCAGCTTTTTTAGTGTTTGATAAGCAAATTTTTCCAGGGAAAATGTTTTTCAACTTTCCAATTTTTCCACATTTTTAAGGAAAAGAAATTTTTGATGTTTTGGCTGGTAAATATTTTCTAGATTTTTTTTTTGGTAATTGAAAAAAAATCCTAGACACAATTAAAAAATAAAAATTCACTTTTATTGACAATTTTCATGCAAAACAAAACCAAACGAATGGTATTCGATATGGTTATTTTATTTCAATTTTTTTTTGACAATTGGAACAAATTCTAGACCCATGGTAAAAAATATTATCACTTTAATGGACAACTTCCATAAAAAAATGAAGTCAAACGGATACCAAACTTTCAACATTTTTCATAAAAAATTATATCAATCAAACACAATTAATTACAATTCACAGTAAAAAAATTTCTAGACAAATCAATTCCCTATAAAATATTTTCTTTCCACCCATTTTCCACATTTGCAATCAAACGGGCCCTAAATATTTTGCTCGATACAGACCACACTTAAACCATTTGGATATTGGGCATGAGAAGGTGATGGAAAAATTGATAAAATTTATAAATAAAATGTACAGTCGTCATAAGGAAACATTCTAGTCTTTAAATACGACGTCGATATTGTCGTTGATTTTGATTTGTGATGGGTAAATAAACGAAGTCGTGAAAAATGAAAACCGACCACTGATTTTAGACCAATAATTGTCTAACTTAGTGGTCCACTTGATTTCACACTATTGTAGGACATGGACTGACCATAATAAGTTGTCTACCTACGCTAGAGATTGGTTCGTATGGTTCTTGACCTTTACCTTTTTCCACTCAACAATCAAATATTTTGATATTTTAACTAACAATAATCTTTTCTTTTGTTTAGGATTAATAAATTGATTCAAATTCTTTGTTATATTTGTGTCTAATGAACAAATAGTAGTCATGTATCGGGTGTTATATGCCCCCGTCTGCTTTTTATTAATGGTCTATTTGGTATGTGATAAATGCGTTTTGCACACTTAATTATGCAACAAAACATGACTAATTATTGATATAAATGCTTAACTATGGCTTAATTTGATATGAATTGTGTTTG
>CAIGRO010121086.1:0-11956 GCA_903798355.1 Fraxinus baroniana | reverse complement strand
TGACGATATGTGACCAGTAAATAAATTCGTGACTTATAATTATGGATATGTGACCATTAATCACAAAAATGTGACTTTATTATCTTTATTTAATAAAAATAAATAAAAAACCTGATTTTTGAATTTTTAAACTAAAAACCTGATTTTTGAACTTAAAACTTAAAACACCTTACTTTTAAATTTTTCCCCCCTCACAATGGGAGGGGCCCATGCCATTTTTTAATGGCATGGGCCCCCCTTATTGTGAGGGGGCTGTGAGCCCTGCTGTGAAGGGTGCTGTGCTTATAGCACAGCTCTTTCTTGAATTATTGTAATATATTTGATATAATGAACCAAACAAAATATTTATAAATATAAAAAATTTCTATGTTTTATTAATCATATTGACCATATCCAATCGCCCCTAGGAACTCTATAAGCACTTGTTTGGTACACATTAACATTTTTATTCACGACTCATTTTCAACCACAGAATATTCAATAAAATAATATTTTCCATCACATCAATAATTTTTCCTTCTTTTTCAACCACACATTCTCCATCAATCTACTATTCCAAAATACATTCTTCCAAAATAACGTGCTCAGACACACCGAGCTCCAATAAAAGATTTGCCTAGTTCATGATATTATTACCCTGAATTTTTTATTATTATTTTTTTTTAACCCAATTTTTGGGTATATAGTCATAGTGAGTTATGAGGGAAGCTCGAGTTTTGCAAAGAGAAGAGGACTAGTTTAGTTGTTAGTTTTCAATATTTTAATCGTGATATTGGTCTAAGTTAAAACGACGATCAAATAGACATTGTCATTGATATTAGCCCGTGACTAGTCCAAGCTCAAAAAACATGATCAATATAAATTAGTCCAAATTTTCACATATTTTTTTCTTGTTTGACAAATATTTCACATTTTTGAAAGTATATTTACTTTAATTAACGTTTGCTTATGTAATTAGAAATATTTTATTTCATAATATTTTTCAATACTATCCTATCTCCCCAGTGTAAAATTTATGGACTTGCTCAAAATTATAATATCAATTATCTTTGTTTACTATTTTTTGTCCATTCCTATCCCATTCGAGCATGTTTGAGCCAGTGGTGGTCCACTTTCTCTCTCTCAATACTTTCTAGATTCTAAAATTGTGAGTTTTTTTTTTTTTTTTCTAAAAATTAGGTGGTCACATCTTGTGACCTCTAATGAAATTTTGTAACATGTCACATTCACAATAACAAGTAATTTATGATCATGATCACATACTAGTCACAAACTATAGAAGATCACAATCACAAAGAAAGAATTTGCAAATCAATTACAAATTTACTCTCAAATTATACATTTTATAGATCAAAAATTATTTATTGATAGTAAATTATCAAATTAACTTGTCACGGCCACTCTTCACTCACCCCCTCATCCACACCCATTCCACCACCGTCGGCACCACATCAAATCCACCACCACCTTCATCTCAAAGTCACAACCATCATATTGACCTCGAAAAAACAAATAAAAGTAAAGCAAAAACCACAAAAAGAGCAATAAGTTAAATTATCAAGAAATTTGACGATAATTATTTTCATTTATGAGCAGTTAGATTTTGCGCTAATGTTGCAACATTAACTTAACAGGAAGCCATGAGGTAATACATATGACGATGTTGGAGCAACTGTAGAGCTCCTCCTGATAAGAGAGAACAATATGATGTCATGGCTAACTTCTTGTTATTGGGCCATTTATTATCTAGCGGGCTTGTATTAGGTGGGCTAGCCCAAAGCCCAGTTTTGTTCCATATAGGTTAAAGTTGGACGATGAATTGGAGGGTTGGAATTGATGAATTGAACTGTTGGCTTGCAGCTGTTCTCCCATCTTCCTCCCCGTCTCCTTCTTGCTGTTTATTCTCCAGTCTTCTGCCCTCTTCTGCTCAGTTTCTTCTTCTCATTCTTCTATGGTTATTTCCATGTTTCTTCTTCTTCTCCTCTTCTTCTGCTATTTCTATTCTTCCTTATCTTCTCTGAATTTCTCTGTTTCAGCTTTCTCTGCATGTCTATCTCTTGACTCTCTCTCTCTTTCATAATTGTCTATTACTTGTAATTTCTTACATTGTAATAGAATTATCGATTAATGAGATGAAAACTAGTTGTCCTTGTTAGTAGTCTCAGTTTACGTTCTTCAATTTGAGTAATTACAACTTATATTCTACATCTTCAGTTTATAATTGCTTGTTTTTGGTTGAGTTCTATAGAAATTGAGCTCTAACCATAACAAATGGTATCAAAGCAGCTACAGTCCTTGGGTGTCTCTCGACTGGATAACATAATGGAAGAAATCAATCGGAAGCACGAGCTCCTACTGATTTCAATGATAACTGAAATTATCAATGCTAAATCAGCCTCCAAAGACTAGTCCAACCATTACCTAGAAATAGCGGAGTCTTTTAAAATGCAAATAGATGATTCAGATTCTAAACTAGAACGAATCTAGGGTTCCTGTTTTAAACCGGAAGAGAAACTGGTAAAGCAGATTAGTTCTTACGATTTAAGCAAAGACAATGATTTAGTTGTTGTAGTTACCAAGCGAGTTGTTGAGATTGAAACTATTGTGGATAGTAGTTTTGAAAAGTTGGAATTTAATTTAGGTGTTGAGAAGGATGAAGAAAACTTCAGAGCACATAATGTAATAGTTCCAGGTAGTTATTATAAACAATTGCATGACACCGTTAGTGATATGGATGAAACAGAACATACGAACAAGGGGATAGAAAGGTCGATTATTAATTAGAGGTCTGGGGGTGTGATTTGTACAAAAGGGGATAGTAGTAATGAGAATGATGCTCATGTTAGAGGTAAATTTAAGGGAAATGGCAAACTCCCTAAAACTGATTTCACTCAATTGGAGAGAGAAGGACCTAAAGAACGGCTAATGGAAGCCAAAAACTACTTCCAACTCCATCAGGTTTCTGATGAGCTGAGGCTAGGAATGGTTGAGAAGTACTTAGAAGGGAAGGCTTACATATGATTTTATGGATTCATTTACAATAACCCTAGAGCAGACTGGAGCTTGTTTTCTGATGAGCTTTGTATGAGGTTTTCAGAAACTATTGAGGAAGAAGTGGTTGAGACATTTAGCAAAATTAAACAACGGGAACCATATGAAGATAAAGGCTATGAGTCTGAAGGAGAAAAGGGAGGTGAGCAGATCATGGAGATATCCATAAAGGCATTGGCTGGGAGGTAGCAACACCAAACTATCAGAACTCCTAGCTTCTTAGATAAGAGGCTGGTTGAGGAGCTGACCTACACTATGGAGGAGACTAAAAACATGATAGTGAGAGTGACTAATGGTAAAAAGCTGGAGAGTAGGGCTTTGGTTCAACCACTGATTTGAAAGGTGAACAACTGGGAGTTCCAATATAAGATGAGAACTTTGAAGTTAGGAGGTAGTGATGTGGTGCTAGGCATTAACTGGATGAGTCAATTTAGACCTATCATATTTGATTTCAAATAGGGATATGCTCAGTTCAAACATAAGCACGAGGAAATAACATTAAGAAGTGAAAATGCAGAACCTCATGTGATGATGATGGAGGTGAACGAAGTACAAAATTTATTCAAAAGGCAACAATATGGAGTTGTTGGGCAATTGTATTCCATCACTGAGAAGAAACGAGAGGAGATCCCAGGCCAAATCATTGAAATTGTTAATCAGTTTCTTGTGGTATTTGAGGAACCAGTAAGGCTACCAACTCCTCGAACTCATGATCATAATATCCCATTGAAAGAGGGAACACAACCACACAAATTCAGACTTTGTAGGAGCCCTTTTATTCAGAAGTCAGAAATTGAGACATTGGTTAAGGGAATGTCGATTAAGAGTGGTGTAGATAATGTCAACCCAGCATATGCCACCTTGCACTACCTGCTTAGTCGAAGGATGGTGAAAAGAATGAGGCAGATGCTAACAACATACAAAAAAGACATCCTGACTTTAAACCTTGAGGACAAGGTTAATTTAAGAGATGTCATGGCTAACTTCTTGTTATTAGGTCATTTATTATTTAGTGGGCTTGTATTAGGTGGGCTAGCCCAAAGCCCAATTTTGTTCAATATAGGTTGAAGTTGGACGATGAATTGGAAGACGAATTGATGAATTGAAATGTTGGCTTGGAGCCATTCTCCCCTCTTCCTTCCCGTCTCCTTCTTGTTGTTTCTTCTCCAGTCATCTACCCTCTTCTTCTCGGTTTCTTCTTCTCCTTATTTTATGGTTCTTTCCCTATTTCTACTTCTTCTGCTATTTCTATTCTTCATTATCTTCTTTGAATTTCTCTGTTTCTGCTTTCTCTGCTGGTCTATCTCTTTACTCTCTCTCTCTTTTATAATTGTCTTTTACTTGTAATTTCCTGCATTGTAATAGAATTATCGATTAATGAGATGGAAATTAGTTGTCCTTGTTAGTAGTCTCAGTTTATGTTCTTCAATTTGAGTAATTACAATTTATATTCTGCATCTTCAATTTATAGCTGCTTGGTATTGGTAGAGTTTTATAAAAATTGAGCTCCAACCATAACATATGACTAATAACATATGACTAATTGCCTTCATTTTGTGTTTATGTATAGAGAGAGTTTGTATTTATAATAAAGAGAGTTTCGTAAAGATAAAGTTGTGTAGCAAGAAAATATCTTTGCAAATGAGGGTAGAGCAGGGCGGGTATGACTGTAGTGGAGTATATACCAGGGTATGTACATGTAATATATAGAAAGAGAGGTAGGGTGGGCATGATTGTAGGGGAGTATATATATAAATTTGTACATTAAAAAATAATTAATATATGATTATTGTAAAGAAAAAATAATAAATACCTGATTTTTAAGTTGAAACTTTAAGAGTAGTGTTTAAGGTCCCCAATAAAAACCCTCGTGTATTTGTGTTTTTATCTAAATTTGAATGGACTCTATGATTTGAGGGTCCAACTTTTAAAGTTCGACCCAAGTTTAAAAAATCTAAGGTCTGCCCTGCACATCAGCCACAAAATGTCGAGTTAAAGCAAAGCCTAATTAAAAATAGAGCAAGCTTATAAACTTCTCGCAAAAGTTTTAACAAATTAACAAGACAAAGCCATATCATGCCACAACAGTCATCAGCCCACAATTATATAATTAAACTAGTTAAGAACACATGTGATGCACGTAATTTTGTAATAAATGTGACCCACAAAATTATGATGTATATATAGTTAGCCTCTTCAATCATCATTGTTGTCTTTTAATGTTGTGCAGTGCTTAGATTCATTGCGAGTGGCTCTATGTTTATTTTGATTTCTAATTAATTAAATAATTTCAAGTGGGTGTTACTTTTTAATAATGTATTCACCTCAAAGCAAAGATCTTATGTGCTTTTTTGTCTGTTACAAGTACGTACACGATTAAAAAAAGAATGAATCAATTTTTGTTTTAGATTGAAAAAAAAAAATTCACATGCACACACTCCAGTATACTACTCAAACACATTGAATACTTTCTTCTTTTAAAAGCAGCCTTTGTCACCTTCTACTTCTCATCGATGTCCGGGCAGGATCTACTCTTCCTTGTCGACAACAGGATCTCCTTCTGACCTTCTTTTCGTTGTCAGTAATCGATCTACCAACTTCCTCTTCCATGCCGACAACCAGATCTACTGATAGCTTTGGTATAATGTATTAGGTTTTAGGGTTGTTTTTTAATGCGGTTTGGGTCGAGTCAATAGTAGTTTTGAAATAAAAAATCTCAACTCGAACCATGAGGGGACTAAAATCGACCCGAGTATGATTGGGTCGGTTCGAATATTCGAGTTTCGGGTCTGATGCCAAGGATTGGCTCGAGCGTAAAAAACAGAGCCTCCATCGCTCGACTGTTGCCCTCCTTCGCTCGAGCGACTGTGTTGTCTGGAAAATCTTTATTTCGTGATTTAAAGGTTTTTTCCCCAGTTCATTCGTTCTCTAACCTACCTATATATAGCAAAACACCACAAAACGGTTTTGGTCAAGGTTGAACATTGAGAAAGATTCATCTGTGAGAGATTCATTCTATTTTATCTTTCAACATTCGTTCCGTGAGATTATTTTGGTGAGAAAAACATCGTTCACATAATACAAATACCAAACTTGTCTTTCCTCCACATATGTCAGAGATTTGAAGATCGAGAAAAGTTGACTGGAGTTCCAATTTGTGAAAAATAAGATGTTCTTTGTTGATCCACGGGAGTAAGATAGACAATTTCATAAGGCTATAAGTGCTGCAGGATAGCAAATTTCACGGAGAGCTTTAACGAATTGCAGCTAAGGATTGGTGCAGGGGAGCACAGAATTCGCGGAGAGCTGTAGGAATTACAGTCGGGAGATCAGATAGTACGTGTCGTCTAGTTTGATAAACTGTAAGTTGTTTAAATCGTTTATAGTGGATTGCCTGGCAAAGTGCCCGAAGTTTTTTCAAGTTGAGGTTCTTCATGATCATACCGTGTGTTAATTTACTACTTTATTTACTGTTTAAATTATATAAACTGCAGTGTTCAAACATAAGATTAAAACAGACGTACATGTTTAATCATCTAGAAATGAATTAAAAAGTGACTTGTTCCTATTTAATTCGTTAATTACTTTAATTTCGCATATAATACATATTCACCCCCTCTAGATATTGTTAGGGTCGAACTATGCATTTTTCAATTGGTATCAGAGCCTTAAAACGATTCCTGGCCATTATTTTATAATTCTAGATGAATCAGTCACTATTTGTGTCTCTGTTCTTTGACAGAAGTAATTATGCCTACTGAAAAGTTTGAATGAGAGCTTTTCTTCAGGTTTTGGATGAACGTATTTGGATTAGCGTTCAAAATGGGTGGGCTCTACCTACAACAACTGTTGTTGGTGTAGTTACACCCATTGATATCTCACTATGGTCTAAAACCAATTTAGATAAGTGTAATTGGAATAGAAAGAGCCTTCATGCCCTATTCATGGCTATAGCTGTTGAGGAATTTAGGAGAGTCTCGATGTGTGAAAATGCTAAAGAAGTTTGGGATATCTTAGAAACCACACATGAAGAAATTAAAACTGTTAAAAATTCAAAATTGTAGATGTTAACCACTAAGTTTGAAGAGATTATAATGAAGGACGATGACTCGTTCGATGAATTCTACGCGAAGCTAATTGACATAGTCAACTCTAGCTTTAACCTAGGTAAAAAAAATTCCCGAGTCCAAAATTGTTAATAAAGTCCTTAGATCCCTACCCGAGAGGTTTAGACCTAAGGTCACTACGATAGAAAAAAGTAAGGATTTAAATGCTATTAAGATTAAAGAACTCGAGGATCGCTTCAAACTTATGAACTCACCGTCTCACAACCTAAAAATGTTAAATCTTTCACCATGAACACCATTAGAGAAGAGGAAGAGCGAGTCTACTAATACTGAGACTCTTTGGGATGACGAAATAGCTGATTACGTTAAAACATTCTAGAAGGTGATAAGGAATAGAAGAAAGCCTCATAAGCGAAAAAGTGAGGTCCTTAATAAAATCTCGAGAAGTAGACAAGATAAAAATACCTTTAGGACTCGTGTTAAGAAATCTCAATATGTCCAATGCCATGAGTGCAAGCGGTATGGTCACATTAGGAGTTAATGTCCTAATCTGAAGAGGAGTTTGGGTAAAGAACGCCGTAAGGCTTTAGTCATGACTATGAGTGATGAGGAGTCAGATTTCAGTTCTCAGGCTGAAACATCTGGTGGTGAAGATTAACAAACTTACATAGCCTTCACCTACATTACTACAATCGAATCTAACTGTGAGATTGAGAGGGGGAAAAGGAGGAAGACAATGAACAATTTGAAGAAGAGTCTGACGATGATACCAACATTCACGAGTTTTATCATGAATTGTTTGAGAAAAGTCTAACAATTAAGAAGGTCAATAACATCGTTTTGAAAAAGATTAATGAACTTGAACGTGAAAAAGAAAAACTGTTAGGTGACCTTCAGGACTCGACTAAAAAATTAAGTGAGTTGAAACTAGTTAATGAAAACTTGAAAATTAAAGTTAAATTATTAACTAATGATCTCGATAAATCTAATGCTCAACTCTAATATTTTATGAGTGGCTCGCAGAAGCTAGATATTATGTTGGGGATGAACAAATCTGCTAGTAATAGGCATGTTGTGGGTTATGTTCATGACAGTGATGCTACTGCTAGTACATCCAGGACCACGTTCATCCCTACCACTAACAAAGCTTGTGAGATTGTTTATTCTTAACCCAAAGGAAAGCATGTCATATGGTCGAGACCTACCAGACAGCGTAGGGTCAATCGTCCTACATATCGACTGCAACCATCGAACAGGTTTGAACCTAGGTTTATTCCCACTTACCACCACTATGGTACACTATGACACACTAGACCTATGTGTCATCAATCTGTAACTAGAAGTAAGAAACATGACTTCTCTAAGAAACATGACTTCTCTAGCAAGGTTAACTTCTTACCAATCAAGTTAGCCACTTAAATAAGATGATGACTCGATTAACCAAATTAACTTCTACTTCTAAGAAGGTTTAGGTTAAAAGAAACGACCTGAAAGGTCGTGAAGATGTTCATGCTTTTAAAGGTTAGGGCATACAAATTTCGCCCTGATTAGGTGTCTGTGCATGTATGTGTAGTCCATTGAGTCCATTCATTCCTGCATGCATCCCATTTATTTTGTGCATTTTTCTGTTGTTTCTTTTTGTGCATTCATTTGTTTTAAGTATTGTTTTCAAAAAAATATATTGAAAATGGGAAAAATACAAAAAAAAAATTAATTAATTAATTTAGGCTAACGACACATTGTGGTGATTTTAAACATGTCATGTGTGACCAAGAGTCCATTTATCTGTTTTACACTATTATTTCCATTACTTGGTCCAGTTTAATGTTGAATATTGAGTATATGTGTCGTCATGTATAATCTGTACAGCACACACTATGATCTTGCGAGTGAGTATGGACCGCGTGTGTGAGATTTGGGATGACAGTCATATGTTAGTATGGTGACTTTGAATATGAATTGACCAACTTATTTAGACTTAAGTTCGAGATTATCCCTACAATATATATATATATATAAAAGGAGCTCAATATCTTATGCTACTTTTCGAAACCTACTTAACTTAAGTAATTAAGCCTACGGGGTTTCTCATGACTTGGTGCCTATGGTTAACTGACTTGGGTTAACCGGCCTAAATCTCGTTACAGGGGTCATGTTAGTCACTTAATGAAAAGAAGTCTGCACTTAATATGAAAACAATATATATGAGCATTCCTATTTACTTTTGTGATGTAAAATAAATGTTTTATGCTAAAAGTTGGGGGAGAAAAGACATTCTCCATAAAAATGAGTTTTCATATGTAGGTTCTAATGTGCTTTACTAGTTTGACTTTCAGGAGTAGATGAATATACCTATTAGCAATAATGTTTTGCGAGTCTTTTATCACAAAATTAAGGTTTGGAGTCATACTACCAGAGAATTAGTGACACTTAACACATATGGGTCACTTATATCATTTACTCAATGGGTAATTTGAGTTAGTTTTGTGGAAAAGTTTATTGTTCATTGCATAACTTAAAATTGCTTACGCCTACATTATTAAGATATTGTATGTTATTCTTTATCTCTTGTCATTTTGTGACAAAAGGAGAGAGTAGAAAATCAAATAAAAGTGTTTATCAAACAGATAGAAAGCTTATTGTCAGCACTGCATATTGCATTAACTTGTTTGATTTCAACTGATCAAATTTTTGATATATATAAAATGATTTTTGACTCAATAAGCATGTTATATTTTATTTCAGTTCTGCTAAATTTAATTTGATAATTTAGTAATATCAATGTATCTTCTTGGTATATTGGATTGCATTGGTACTATGTCTTATTTAACATGCATGTTTGAAACTGAAAAATACTATATGATACTTAAATTGCCTAGATTATGTGAACTACTTGAACTGTTTTATTTATACTGCTTTCTACACGTTTTACACTGGCTGTTGAGTTGTCTGTTTCAGGAAACAAGTGTTGATTGAAATGCAGAAATTGTTGAAGTCAGTTAGTTTTGTCATAGGCTTTTGATTCTGTAATTTACTTTTGATTACTACATTAACTTTA
Source organism: Fraxinus baroniana (assembly GCA_903798355.1). Lineage (NCBI taxonomy): Eukaryota > Viridiplantae > Streptophyta > Magnoliopsida > Lamiales > Oleaceae > Fraxinus > Fraxinus baroniana. Next base: position 1,780 of record CAIGRO010121086.1, on the reverse strand, counting down.
GTTAGTAGTTTTGTCACAGAATGTCATAGGAGGAGCTTGTTTGATTTTAATGTTGAATTGGCAATTCTGTAAACAAAGGGGACTTGATTGTAATTTGTATAAAAATTCATGGAGTAATGATCAAATAGATAAAGTTTAGGTTTTTAGATTTAGGGTTAGAGAATGGCAAAAGAAGGAAAATACGGCGCAAATTTTCGCTAGATTGCCACCAAGGATTGGCTCGAGCGTCAAAACATAACCTTTGTTACTCGACTGTCGCTAAGCCCTCGCTAGAGCGATAGTGTGGTCCGATAATTTTTTATTTCGCAATTTAAAGGTTTTTCCCCGGCCCATTCGTTTCTTAACCTATCCATATATACCAAAACGGTTTTGGTCAAGGTTGAATATTGAGAGAGTTTCATCTGTGAGAGATTCATTCTATTTTTATCTTTCAACCTTCGTCTTGTAAGATTGTTTTAGTGAGGAAAACATCGTCCAAATAATACAAATACCAAATCTATCTTTCCTCCACATTTGTCAGAGTTCTGAAGATCGAGGGAAGTTGACTGAAGTTCCAGTATGTGAAAAACAATGTGTTTTTTGTTGATCCATGGGAGATAGACGATTCCGCAAGACTATGAGTGTTGCAGGGTAGCAGATTCCATAGAGAGTTTTGGCGAATTGCAACTTAAGGATTGGTACAAGGAAGTACGAGACTTGCGGAGAGCTGTAGGAATTACAATCTGGAGATCAGATAGTTCTTGTCATCTAGTTTAATAGACTGTAAGTTGTTTAAATCTTTATAGTGGATTGTCTAGCAAAGTGCCCAGAATTTTTCCCAGTTGGGTATCTCCGTGATCACACCGTGTGTTGATTTACTGCTTTATTTACTCTTTAAATTGTACAAACTGCGATATTCAAACATAGGATTAAAACTGACGTGCATATTTAATTATCTAGAAAAGAATTAAAAAGTGATTTGTTGCTATTTAATTCGTTAATTATTTTAATTCCGCATATAATACATATTCACCCTCATCTATGTATTGTTAGGGTAAAACTATGCATTTCTCACGATGAAATCCTCTTAATCAACTCTTCTCCAATCACTCCCGATCCTTCTTGTAACGTCCCAAAATCTTATTACTTGTTTGGTGGTGATTAAAATCAGATTTTTTTGTAGATTTTAATAGAAGTTGATGAAATGTGTAGTTGGAAAGTTATATGACCTATAAAATACAAGATTCAAATGAATTGTTAACTTTGATTTAGATTAAAATCTAGATTTAATTGATATCATAGAGGCTATTAATCCGGAGAATCAACTATTTACATTCAGCCAATGACTCCCTAAACCCAAAAACTTAATGCGGAAAATATAAAAATTGTAAAGTTTGGATAAACTTAACAACCTATCATAATAATTTCATTTTTAACCCCTAGAATGTCATTTACATATATCTTTGTATTTACAAAAATTGTTACATTATATTACAAGCACTTAAACAGAAAGTTACATATTAACTTGTAGTAAGCTTGAAAAAATTTCATGCAATGCCTTCAAAAATGCTCAAATTTGTAAGGTCGTAACATGAACTTTACATTTTACATATTCGAGATGTTGCAGCATCATGCTGTTAAATTACTAGAATGTTGCATAATGATTCAGTCTTTTAAATATCACTAGTCGTATGACTGCATAATGTACGGGCTTTAGTATTTTTAAGGCAATAGTAGCGTATCAAATATTAATGGTATTGTGAGACATCGTAAGTTTTTAGCCGTTTCTTTTCTAGCGTAG
>CAIGRO010121079.1:0-14709 GCA_903798355.1 Fraxinus baroniana | reverse complement strand
GGCTTTCTTTTTCAACAAATTTTATAAAGTATTATTGAATTAAAATTTTGATAAAATACTCTTTATCTTCACATGAAGCTAGGAAAGACTGGACTTATTGTCTTGTTTAACAATTTTCAAACATTAGGGCTTATATTCAGACAACTAGGGAGAGTTGCAAATAATTAGTTGACTAATAATATTTACTCTTTCATATAATTATTTTCTTGCGCGTTAGAATAATGTTCGATTCGATGTTTTATATATTTTTTTATTTTTTTTTAACCGTTACATGCACATTTAAAAGATTAATCTTATTTTTCCGTGTGAACGATTTCAAAATTGTATGACTATATTCAAACCAATATTTTATTAGGCATTCATACAAATTTCAAAGATAATGTTCAAAATTTTAGGCTCGCATACTCTATTCGTCATTCTTACTTTTTTTAAAAAAGAATTCTTTCGTGAATAGTATTTAAAATGTTAGGATTATATCGTATACGACAATGTTTTATTTTTTTCTCATAAGTTATTTATCTTTGCTGTGCAATTAAAAATTGTATCAAGAAGTGGAAATTTATCAAATGACGCGAATTTCTTGCTTGAATTGTGGACTAAGATGGTTAATATTCAAGGTAATAATAATTTTAAATAAACATTATCTATCTCCTGACCTATTAAAATAAGACAAATATCTGATTGCCTATGTAATTTATTTGAGTGGAGGCTGCTGCCTTTGAAGTCTTGATTTTGGAAAATTATTGCTGTTCAATGAGTCACGCTGAGTTTGCAACTAGCATTGGTCGCATCATCAAAATATTTTAGTGTTTGTTTGACGAAATTTATAAATTATTTATTAAATTTTAAATTTATTTTTAATTACATATTCAATAAGTATATAAGTATTATCTTATCATCCACTAGGGATGGCAATATAAAAAATCGTTCAACTTGATATTTGTGAGACCCCGCCTCGAATGTGGGTGAGATTACCTACCTAACCGGGTAACGGGGCGAGGGTCATTACCCCGAAATGGGTACGGGGCGAGGACATGAAACATAGCCCCTGTCCCATTTAAAGTTAATTTCAAATTTAAGTTTTTTATCGAACAAAAATAATAAATTTATCATTATTTTTAAAGAGAAAATAAGTTAACAAATTAGTAAAAAAGTAATAATATTTATTAATTAAAGATTAATAGATAGAGGACTGGATAATTTTATAATAAAATTGAACTGCAAGAAGATCTCACGAAAATCTCCAAAGTCATATCAACTTCTTCGATTTGATTTCAGCCCCCAAAACCTCAGCCACTTTACACTGAGTTATCAATGCAAGTATATGATCTCTCACGAGCATTCCCGGTTTCATATATATGTTGATGACACTACAACAAAAATAGTTTTTAGCAACGTCCAAAAAACGTTGTCAAAGATCTTTTGCAACGTTCGGACGTATGTTGCAAATATCGATATTGTCGTAAAGTAGAAAGATACAACAACGTTTTTAAAATATTATTAATAATCTTTTGCAACGTTTTTTGGAGCGTTGCAAAAGAACATTCACTTATTAAAATGTTACGATAAATCCCTTTAATAATATTCAATTAATGGATGTTGTCATTTCAGTGTTGCAAATTATCATTTTTGTTGTAGCGTGATAGACCTAATGAGAGTCTGTCGAGCTTAGCGACCGTAGTATCCAAACATCTTTTCAAGACATTTCATAATTTGAGCTGCGGTGTGAGTGTTCTAATGTTTCTAGTGCAACACGTTAGACAGTAGGCATGTCTGTACTTTATTTCTAGTGTAATTAATGTTAAGCATGTCTATATATATATATATATATATTTTTTTTTTTATTTATTTTTTGCATACAAAAATTATATATTCTAGGAAGTTTCACAACTTACAATAATCCAGTGTCTGGTTTATGATCCCATACTATTGAAAGTAGGGAAATTATTCAATTCATGAATTTCCCACTTTAAAGCCACCGACCCCATTTGATAGTCTTTATTTTGAAAAATCAATGTTTTAATTAGTGATATTTTGAAAAATATGTGGTAAAACAGATAAGAATTTTTTTTTTTGAATTTATTTGCAAAATATTTTTATCATGTGAATGTGTAATTGAAAATGAGAATATGAATTAAAGAATTTTGGAATAATAGCTATCAAATAGGGGCAAAATTTATAAATTCCTTATAAAAATGAATAATAATGAATTTCCCGAAATATACAAGTAATAAGTGAGTAAATAAAAATGCGTAGTAGACTAGTAGTGATTTTTCCCATTGAAAGTTGACCAAAAAAAAAAAAAAAAATAGACAAAGCAACAACACATGTGCTTACTGCTGTGCTAACTCTTAAATTTCAAACGGGAGCAAGCCGACCCATGTTCTCATTTCAAGCTCCCATGTGGATGGGAACAATTATGACATTTATTTCGCTATATTAAGAAACAATAAATAAAAACAACGAAAAATTAAAAGTTCATCTCTTATCTTACTTTATCCAAGAGAATTAAGTTATATGTACATTCTTTTTTGACATTATTGTTGACATTTCCTCTATATATTAAAATTTGGTGATGCAGAACGGAAGTAAAGATTTACNTTAAAATTTGGTGATGCAGAACGGAAGTAAAGATTTACCAACGTAAATCTTGAAAATAAGAAAATTGGAATTAAAAAAAAAAACGAAACTTCTATTCAATTCTATTCTCATGGAAAAACGTTCAAAATTTTTTAAATAGGCATTACAAGAAATCCTAAAAGCATATAATAGTAAAACATTCCAAAAATAACGAAAACTCAAAACAGGAAATATGTAAATTAATTATTCGAATGCCTAAATGAAGGAATTTGGCTAAAATCCCGAAATCTCGAGCTATGTCCCGAGTCCAATTTTTCAGACCGTTTTTAATCAGCCCGCCAAATTTCAGTTCATCTCGACACCGTCGCAACAAATGACAAAATTGCCCCGACGCGGTCTTCTTTTGTTAATTGTCTGTCCAACACTTCTTCAAACACCAAAGTTAGTTGTCCTACATCATCTGGCCACTGATTTGATAGAGTGTTGTAGGAAATAACGACTATGATGAATGTCATATGAAAGAATGTCAAATTTAATATAAATTAAAATGTACATATAGCCAACAAACGTAAACTCCTAAGCTGGGAAATGCTTACCACATAATATCCATGGACGCGTGATCCCAATAATTCCACGTGCGCTTAAGGCATGATGTTCATGAATACGTGTTCATGACTTTTTTGGTCTTATTGTAGGGAAGTTAAGACCCTTACCAACTAATTATTTTAGGATTAATGTTATTGATAATGAAGATTATAAGTGGTTATCCTACATCTAACAATTTATTATTTGATGTATAAGATAATAAAAATCATAATAAATAATAAATTGTCACATATATGCTACTTATGATGATTATCGATAATTCTCACGAGCTAGCTCGATAATTGACTCGATTTATCCGTCCAACTCACTTCTTGGTGGGCAAGCTTAAACGACTTACAAGTCACTTTTTTTTTTTTAAACTGAAAATTATATTTTTGCTCCCTGACTCATGAGCACAAAAGAGGTTTTGACTATTTAACTCGTCTCGAAGACAAGCCGAGATAGCTTGGCGACTTAGTTTCGGTGTTTTATCTTATTTTTAAAATCGAAGTCCCTATTTGGTGTAGGTGTAGTTATAAATTATATTTTCAGTAGATTTTGTCAATGTCTCTTGAAATATTTAGTTAAAATTATTTGTTGACTTAAAAATATAAGTCTCTGTTAATTCATTTTGTTTAAAATATTGATAAAAATTTGAGTTAAAGTCAACAATTAATTTTAACCATATATTTCATGAAACCTACAATTTTTTTATCAACTTTTCAATATCATATTTTATTAATTTTTATCAAAATATATTAAAAAATTGATTTTTTTTTTTAGCAAAATCAAACATGTACTAACTTTGGTGATTTATCCTATTTTAAAATATAAGTAAAGTGCATGTTTTTGGTGATTTATCTTATTTTAAAAATCTGCCTTATCCAGCCCAATTTGAACCACATTAAAATTTTCATTTTTATTTTTCTACTCATTATCAACCATACATTCTTCAATAAAATAATATTTTCCATTACTTTAATAACTTTCAACCACACATTCTCAATTAATCTAATATTCCAAAATACATTATTCCAATGAAATGTGTAGTTGAAAAATTTCTGTTTAAAATTAATTGTTAGCTTTAACTTAGACTAAAATTTGGATTTTAATTTCTACAAAACAAGTAATTTTCACTGATAGATAAACAATACGAGTTTAAGAGAATATAGAACAAAAAAATTTGTATTCGAATTCAATTCAATATTATACTATTATTCCATCAATGTTAACTATGCTGTGTTTGAGTTTCACAAAAAAATTATAGCTTGTTTGAGCACCATTTTTATTGAAAAATGTATTTTTGAATAGTAGATTGATATAAAATGTGTGGTTAAAAAATAAGATTTTTTTGAATTTAGGTGTAATATTATTTTATTAAAGAATATGTTGTTGAAAAAAAGATGAAGAAAAATGTCTTTTAAAAATAATGTGAATCAAACAAGGCCTTAGAGTACGTTTCATTTGCAGTTTTCAATCTATTTTCAATTTTTAAAATACTAAAACATAGTTGATCTGATATTTCTAAAAATGCATTTTTAAAAATAAGATTAAAATTATAATATAAAATTCAAAATGTATTATTGAGGTTTTGAGTGTTTTCATCAAAATTTTTGAAAATACTTAGGGTCCGTTTGATAGGAAGGGTGGAAAATGGGTGGAAAGAAAATGAATTCCAGGGAAAGTAATTGCCTAGAAATTATTTTGCAGGGAATTGTTAATTATGTGTGTTTGATTGGTATAATTTTCCACCTGGAAAATTTTTGAATTTTATTTGGAGGAAAAAGGGTTGCCCAAGAAAACGCTTTCCTTTCCACCTTTTGCCAATCAAACATGGCTTTTGTTGGAGAATGGAATTCTAATTCCATTTTCCATGGAAAATCATGCTTTTCAAACACAACCTTAAACATGAAAGCAAGAGTTTAAATAAAATTCTAAAAATCAAAAATTAAAATATAAAACTCTAGCAAATAAAATATAAAAAATTTTAAAAAATTAATTTTGAAAAAAAAATTAAAATTCTAAAAAATAAAAAATATAAATTTGAAAAAATAAAATTATAAAAATTCTAGAAAATTAAAAATTATAAAAATAAAATTAATTCAAACTTTTAATGATTATTTACATAAAAATTCTATCAAAATGAACACAAATAAAAATATTCTTAGTCCACGTCATTAATTTTTATTTTCAATTTTCGATATTTTCAACTCAAGTTTTTATTTGTTTTATTTTACTTCGTAGCGAAAAAAAAAAATTGTAAGATTCATCAAACTTTAAAATGTATATATTACTTGATAATATATTAGCATAAAATTAAACCTTTTTTTATTGAATAATAAAATTTTCATGGAATAAAACGTTATAAAAATAATTTTTTTCAAAATTTCAAACCAAATGTGTTTTCTAATTTTTTTGTTTTGATAATTTTTTTTTAAATAACAATTTAAATGTACTTTTAGCAATCTTAAAATAAACACTCAAAAAAGTAAAAATTAAATTAAATTCAAAATTCAAAATTCAAAACTCAAAACTTAAACACAAATCAAATGAGGTCTTATTTTTGTTTCAGATTCGTTTCCAGCTACATGTTCTCGCAATAGAATAATTTTACACATAAACCTTTTTTTTTAACCACATATTTTACCAAAAAAATCACCATTATAAAATCTATTAACCCAAAAAAAAAATGTCTCAAACAAATATAAACATGCATAATAGTTCAAACACGATTTTACAAAATTGGGGAAAAAAAAAACCTTGATATTGAAATCTTATAGAGAACTTTTACTAAATAAAAATTAAATTTAGAATTTGTTAAGCAATCGAGAAATGCTTCACATCCAGGGCAAAAAACAGGCCCAATTCCAGGAGGCCGGGGCTAATCACCTCGGCCCTTAATTTGAATTCATGTGGAGCCCTTTTTTTATCACATCAGGGGCTGAGGTGCACCTCAGCCCCCTGAATTCCTCTGCACCTCAGCCCCCTGAATTCCTCAGCCCCATGAATACGGCTTGGTCATTGAGCCTGGTGGAGCAGATTTATTCTAAGCAATAAGTGGTATATATCAATTAATAGTTCTAATTAAGTCTAGAAGCAGGGGCCCAATCATTTAAGCTACATACTTCCAAATTTATTGAATGATTGTTGAATAATGTTATGGAAGTGTCAGACTCAAAAAATACGTAATGTTGATATTTTTACATAGTAGTATGTCTTCATGTCTATAGTTATTGAGTTTTCTTGACCATTTTTTTTTATCAAATGTTTAGCAGATTTTGGTAAAAATTAATGAATACGTGATTAAAAAATTGATAAAAGTTGTGATACTGGGAAATGTGTTATTAAAATTAATTGTTTGTTCTATCTTAAACTTTTTAGCAATTTTTTAAGTTGTTCCAAACAAGCCCTATATATACACACTGTGACGCACACATGCTTGATACGTATGTGACACTTTTTGAGAAGTTTACTGATAAATTTTGTTTCATATCTTTCTTCGTCGAACAATTATATTTCCTAGCTGGTTTTGATAGGGATATGGAACACTTCTGCAATGTTTATTACTTTTTGTGTAAACTTCAAGAACCTTGTGGATTTATCAATAATTTAGACTTGATGGCGCTAGACAAGATTAAAGAACACAACAAAGTTAAAATCTTATTCATTATTTAGTTTAGTGCGGTCCATGTCTTTATTTTCTTACCTATAGACTTGTCACGCTCTAAAAATAAGTTAAAATCTTATTGGTTATCTCACCGCGTCCACGATTTTAGTTTCTTGAATATGAGCTAAACCTTGGTCTCTCTCTTCTTCATCCTCATCTTTCTGAGTTAGTTTCCATAGAAAGAGATGGGGTTCTGGTCACTACTGGGGGTGGCATCTATGCCAAATTTGCAGATTCTTTTAATTTGTGTACTAGGAGCTTTCATGGCTACTGATTATCTCAAACTTCTTCCTCCTGATGCCAGAAGATCTATGAATAGAGTAAATAGCTGAATTTCAATGCAATATGTGTGTGAATATAAACATATTAGCATTTTCAAATCTAAATTTTGGCACTGCAGATTGTGTTCGTGGCCTTCACTCCGTCACTCTCATTCTCAAGTCTGGCAAAGTCTGTCACCCTTCAAGACCTCATCTCATGGTATAATTATGTTGTGAGAAATTCTAGGATGAGTTGAGAAATTCTAGGATGAGTTGAATCTCGCACTTTGTAATCTCATGTGTGTCTCGTCTCAAAATTCTCCAGGTGGTTTATGCCTGTTAATATTGGCTTAACCTTTCTATTTGGAGGAATTCTTGGATGGATTGCAGTCAAAATATTAAGGCCAGAACCACATCTAGAGGGCCTTATTATTGCCACATGTTCAGCAGGTAACGGTCAAGTGCATTTTTGATACGTAGTACTGGATACGACTCGACACTATAAAACAGTAGATTCAATTTAATTATGTTTCAGAATTCTAGTATTTATCAGCTGCTGACTTATAATCCTTAAAAATAGGAAACTTGGGAAGCCTTTTATTGATACTTATCCCTGCAATCTGCAAGGAAGATGGAAATCCATTTGGTGATCACAATGTCTGTGCTTCTGTTGGATTCTCATACGTATCGTTATCGATGTCTGTAAGAAATCTTACTCTTTTCTCTCCTTTCAAGAAAATCGTCTGAAAACTTCGAAGAAATTAATGTTACAATGTCTTTCTTAGCCCCGTCAAATCCCAGGCTCGACCCTGGAGCATGGACTCGGGTTGTGAGATGAGATCTCGCTCGTTTTCCTGATCTCCTTCTCCTTCTCCTTCAAGGAACATTAGATGAAATTAACAGAATAATCAACACCATAAATGTTATATTACAAACTTTTTAAGCGAAACTAGAAGAAGGGCATATTTATGTTTTAAAGGATGGTTCTTTAAAAAGTGTCTTTTAATAGCCCTATGAAAAGTGAAAACTATGGGTTTTTACTGAATTAAAATAAGTACTCTGCTAATCTTGATGTTAATGGTAGGATTTGAAAGTTACGTAGTCGACCCTAACAATACTTAGAGGGGGAGGGGGTAGGGGTGGCAAAAAAGCTCGCCGGCTCGGACGGCTCGGGCTCGGCTCGGAAAAAGCTCGAGCCGGGCCCGGCTCGGGCTCGGTTACAACGAGCCGAGGCTCGGGCCGAGCCTCATTTTTTTTTGTTGGGNCTGGCTTGGCTCGGCCCGCTAAGGCTCGGGCAGAAAGCTCGGACCGAGCCTAATTTTTTTTTGGCCAGGCTCGGCTCGTTGCTACCACTAGAGGAGGGTAATAAGTATTAATGCGGAATTGAAATTATCTTTAGAATTAATTAGCAACAAATCACTAATTAAATTATTATTCTAGATGATTAAACATGCAATTCCAGTTTTCCTATATTTAAATACTGCAGATATAGTAAGCAATTAAAAACGCAAGAATGGTCACGAAAAAACCCCAACGATAAAAACTCCGGCCACTTTGTCAATTAAATATCCACTATAAACAATTCTTTAACTTACAATCTATCAGACTATATGACGACACGTACTATTTGATCTCCTGACTGCAATTCCTACAGCTCTTATGAATTCTGTGCTCCTACACCAATTTCAGTTACAATTTCCAAACTCGCTTGGATTATGCTATCGTGCAGCAACTCCTAACTTTTTGGAATCGTCTATCTCCTGTGGATGCAAGAAGAACGCCGCGTTCTTCACCAATTGAAATTCCAGTCAACTTTCCTTGATCTTCAACAACTCTGACAGATATGGTAGAAGTAGCAGTTTGGTATTTGAATTGGAAAACTGATGTTTTTCACCGCCAAGAAAAGATCTCAATGAATAATGAAGGTTGAAAGTTTCAAAGATGGAGAGAATATGGAATCAATAATGTTTGCCCAATTTTCAACCCTCAAAAAATTCGTTCTGTGGCTTTAGAGTATTTATGATAGGTTATAAAATGAATGGGTTGGGGAAAAAGCCTTTAAAATACGACTTAAATTTGTTTTCGGATAACACTGTCGCTCGAGCGAAGAAGGGACGACAGTCTAGCGACGATATTTCTGTTTTTGTAACTTGAGCTAAACCTTAGCGACAGTCTAGCGAAAATCCTTACCCTTTTTCCTTATTTTCTCATTCTCGAAACCTTAAACCTAAAAACATTCTTTTGGCAAATTGCACATTACTCCTTGACTTTTTACAACATATCATACTTAGTTATTTTGTTCACAGAATCGTCAATTACATAACATCAAAAACCTAACAAACTCTCCATTTGACATTCTGTGACAAAATTACAATCTAAGTCAAGACAATATTTAAATGAAAATTATAGACTCAAACCATGACTCAAACTTAAAACTGTCTTGAACGAATTCTTCAATTCATTTCTCAGTGCCTATTTCCTAAAATAGACAACTCAAGCACTCAGTGTAAAATATGTGGAAAACATGGTCAATAATAAACATAGTTCAAACAGTTTAAATGTAAAAATGATTTGAACAGTTGTAAGTCATAATGTTTATTTTTCAATTTCATAACATATGCTAAATCAAGGCATAGTATCAATGCAACCCAACTTACTATAACGAAACATTAACACTATAAAAATATCAAAAACTTAATTTAGCATAACTGAAACAGTATATGTTTTTTTTTATTCAACCAATGTATCATGTTCAAACATGTTTATGCAACTTTATGCAATATTTTATGCTTTACTTGTTACTTTCCCTTTTTGTCACAAAATGACTAGGAACCAAGAAATACCATACAAGAACCCAACAACGCAGATGTTATCATGCATAAGCGTACGCAATGAATAATAAACCTTCCCACACAGATGACCCAAGTTAATCATGGAGTAAATTGTATAAGTGACACATATGTGTAAGGTGTCACTAATCCTCAGGTAGTAGGACTCCAAACCTTAATTTTGTGAGAAGGGACTTGCATAACATCACAGTCAATAAAGACATTCCTCTACTAATGAAAGTTAATCCAAGTACAGAAGTATATTAGAACATATATATGAAAGCTCATTTTGTAGAGATCATTTTTTCCCCCTCGACTTTTAACACATTTTTTTTCTCACACCTTAAGTATTGAAACTCATATATTTTTTTTCATTTTAAGTGCATGCTCTTCTTCATTAAGCGACTAAAGTGACCCTTGTAGCGAACTTTAGGCCAGTTAATCCAAGTCAGTTGACCCTAAGCACCAAGTTATGAGAAACCCCACAAACTTAATTGCTCGAGTCTAATAGGTTTCAAAGAAAAAACATAAGTTATTGAGCCATTCCCTTTTTTTTTAATTATATATATATCAGGGATTTCTTGAATTTATGTTTAATAAATAAGGTCAATTCATATTCAAAGTCACCCCACTAATATGCGATAGCCATCCTAAATCTCACACACGCGATAAAGTCTCACTAACAAATTCATAGTGTGTGCAGTGTAGATTGTATATGAAGATACTTATACTAAGTACTCCATAAATAACCTAAACCAACAATGAAAATTATGTTACAGATCATTAAATAAGCTCATACTAGATCACATCCAACATCGTCAAGTTCAGTGTATGATAAGTTGAAAACAAATTAAAAAAAAAAAAATCTATTTTTGGTTAATTTTTTTTGTTGTTTTTAAATAATACCAAAACAAATAAAGACAAAACACAAGCAAGTAGGATGATTGCAGAAATGAATGAACTCAATAAATTACTCATGCATACACCTATGGATCGAATCACAGCAAAATATGGATGATCTTACCTTTAAGAGCATAATCACTCACACGACCTTTCAGGCCGCTCTTTTTAACCCAAGCCTTCTTAGAAGTATAAGTGATTTTAGTTAACCGAGTCATCATCTCAGTTAAATGACTAACTTGATTGGCAAGAAAGTTAACATTGCTAGAGAAGTCAAGTTTTTTACTTTTGGTCACAAGTTTACGACATCTAGGTCTTGTGTGTCCCAGAACACCACAATGATGGCAATTGGGAATAAACCTGGACTCATACCTGCTCGAAGGTTGTTACCGATATAGAGGACGATTGACCCTACGTTGTTTAGTAGGTCTCGATCCTAAAGCATACCTGACATTCAGTTCAGGATAAGCAATGTGGATGCATGAAGAACACCGCGTTCTTCACCAACTGGAAATTCAGTCAACTTTCTTTTATCTTCAACAGCTCTGACAGATATAATGGAAGTAGCAGTTTGGTATTTGGATTGGAAAACTGATATTTTTCAACGCCAAGAAAAGATCTCAATGAAGAATGAAGGTTGAAAGCTTCAAAGATGGAAAGAATATGGAATCAATAATGTTCAACCCTAAAAAAAAAACCGTTATGTGGCTTTAGAGTATTTTAAGTAGGTTATAAAACGAATGGGTCGGGGAAAAAACCTTTAAAAAACGAATTAGAAATTTCCCGGATAACATTATCGCTCGAGCGACAGGTTGTTGCTCGAGCAAAGAAGGGGCAACAGTCTATTGACGATATTTTTGTTTTTGTAGCTCGAGACAAATCTTGGAGACAGTCTAACGAAAATTCACGCCGTTTTTCCTTCTTTTTCCTTTCTCGAAACTTTAGACCTAAAAACATACTTTTGGCAAATTGCACATTACTTCTTGACTTTTTATAACATATCAAACTTAGCATGTATTTGAATCTCATTAAAATGATAATAGAATTTTTGAAATAGTGATTGATGGAAAAATGTGTGGTGGGAAAGTGATGAAAATTTTTAAATTTGTGTGTAATATTATTTTATTTGAAAAATGTGTAGTTGAAATGCAAAAAGAGAAAAAAATAAGAATGAAAATGAAATTAAAATGGGTATCAAACAGGGGCTTAGTCCTTTTGTTCACATGATCGTTAATTACATAACATCAAAAACCTAATAAAATTGAAGAACGACAATGAATTAGTGCATAGTTGGTAAGACGGATTGGATACCATTAAGAGAAGTTAAAATATTGTAGGAAAAGAAAGAATTCTTGCGACGAGTAATTTTTTAGACTTCAGAGAAAGTATCGTGACAAATGGCTTAAATTTGCAGCTCGGTAACATCTTCATATGGACTCACACTTACCATTTGATACGAAATTCTGCTACGAAGTATAAGGCGACGAATGCTGCTGAGGAGTCGTCCAAGAAACCCAACACGGATTTAGATGCTAATGAGTCGTCAAATCTTCTTGACAGAGGGGAAGAGCATGTTTGTATAACCATGTCAACAACAAAATCTCGGGGAGATGACACATATGATACTGTTAGTCACTGTGTCCGACAACATTATATTTCGCAACATTCTAAGTTGTAGAAAATATTAGTATTGACTACCGTATCATCTCATCTGAGAGTCTAGATTATCTACAGATTGAGTCGAGTGGATCAGACAGAAAGCTCGTTACACAGAAGGCATCAATGAGGAGCAGGTTATCGGGAATTTTGCATCAGATAGTGGAGGAGCTACTGGCACCTCCTACCCTTGGTGCAGTGAGTTCTGCATACTTGTGGCATGTTATCTATGCAGGACAATATTGAAAAGAAAATAGTAATAAATTTTGACTATTTCTCAATCTAATTTCAGATTATTGGATTAATCTTTGGGGCTATTACATGGCTCAAAAACCTTATTATTGGTGAAGGTGCTCCACTTAGATTTATCCAGGATTCTCTAAAATTACTCGGGTAAGTTTAGTTACTTTAAATCTTCCAATAGATATAGCAACGAACTAAAACTTGGTTGCAAGAAAAATTTATATAGAATAAAGCTTAGTTCGTTGTCGTTGTTGAAACATTTTCACAGAACAACCATAAATGCTATAACTAATGCTGCAAACCACTGTTTCTGTAGGGATGGAGCCATCCCCTGCACGATCCTTATACTTGGAGGCAACCTAACACAAGGTATTCTAATTTCAAATGTAAAACAATATCCGAGAGAAGCAACTTATCTAAACATGTTCGGAAATAAAATTTATTTAAAGTAACTTTTACTTACTTTTAAGCTTAACAGAGTTATGAACTGAACAGGTTTACTGAAGGCGAGTTTGCGACCGCTTATCATCGTAGCAGTCATCTGCGTACGCTATCTGATACTTCCTGCAGTAGGGATTGGTATCGTTAAAGTAGCTGCTCATTTTGGCTTTCTTGCAGCAGATCCACTCTACCATTTTATGCTGATGATTCAATACAGTCTCCCGCCTGCAATGAGCATTGGTACGAAGTTCTGAACCATTATGTCTTCCTTAGTAGACAAGTATTTTTCTGTTCATCATTGCTGTCGAGAGTAGAAAGCGTTCAATGCATGAGAGTTTGAAATTAGGGTTAGGCATGAAAGCGTGTACCATTTTACTTCCGACGGAAGAGGCTCACAGGACGGAGATGATGCGTGCAGGTACTATGACACAACTCTTCGATGTGGCTCAAGAGGAGTGTTCAGTACTGTTTCTATGGACTTACGTGGTTGCAGCCATTTCACTAACAGTTTGGTCTACTGTCATCATGTGGATCTTGTCTTGAAGGAAGGATTCGACAATCATATATTCAAGAATTGGGATTGTTTGTCAAAGAGAGAAGAACAAAGAAGAAGAGAGAATTGGGATTTCGTCCATATATATATATATATGAGAGATGGTACATTTACAACACTTGGATTACAATAATGAATGATAACCTCTCACAAAAGGGTGAGGCCCGCAAATAAAATAATCGAGGGCCCCACCTCATTTGTGAGAGGTTGTCAATCATTGTTGTAATCCAAAGTTGTACAAGGAAATTATTCTATATATATGTGTGTATGTTTGTGCGTGTTTGAATCTCATTAAAATGAGAATATAATTTTTGAAATAGTGATAAATGGAAGAATGTGTCATGAAAAAGTTTTAGATTTTTGTGTCATATTAT
The DNA here is from genome assembly GCA_903798355.1 of Fraxinus baroniana. Taxonomy (NCBI): domain Eukaryota; kingdom Viridiplantae; phylum Streptophyta; class Magnoliopsida; order Lamiales; family Oleaceae; genus Fraxinus; species Fraxinus baroniana. Next base: position 622 of record CAIGRO010121079.1, on the reverse strand, counting down.
TTTATTAGAAAAATGTGTGATTGAAACGAAGGAAAAAAAATGAAAATGAAAATGAGATTAAAATGAGTGTCAAATAGGGGCATATATAGCGAGGCAAATCAAATGTGATGCAAGAAAGTAAAAAAAAAAATGCCTTCGACGGAATCAAACTTCATTATTGTTTTCTCATTATTGATATATTCTTCTGATTTAATATTTTGCATCAGAATAAACGTAGAAACTCACTAGCTAGCATCATTAACTAATAGAAAAATGATTTTCTTTTGTGGTAATCCGGGTAAGATTTCACATAAAAAATATATTTGTTCTTTCCTGGAACGATTTTTTATTTTTATTTATTTATTTTTTAAATTCTCCTACTAACTAACTAACAAGAAATAGAGGTGACAATGGGCCGAGCCAAGCTCGTGGCTCCACGAGCCGAGTAATGAGCCACGAGTAATAGTGTAACATTTATAATTTTTAAAAAAATAAGAATAAAAATTGTTTTGTTGAGTAATAGTGTAATATGTTTTTTGTTTACCATTTTATATTCAAATCTAAAAAATATATATATGTAACGTATAAACACATTTTGTAAACCATTTTTTAAATATACATTTTTCAAAATATTTTTATTGTT